>CAVLJG010000001.1:113747930-113857456 GCA_963669975.1 Acanthoscelides obtectus | reverse complement strand
CCCAGATTACAGAGTAAAATGGTTGAGATAAAAAAAAGTTGGTAATTAAACATTCTGTTTTTGGTGGTTCAGGTTATGATTTGAATAAATAATTCTCATAAATTAAAAAACATGTTTTTATTTTCAACTTTCACATTGTCTTTTTTTTCAAAAAAATCATAATAAAGAAAATGTACAAATAACTGCAAAAACTTCCTCGTTTCATTAGGTTTCTAAAATGGTATCATAACATATCAGTAAGTAAACCATTTAACAAAACAATATTACTTTGCTAGAAAGGACGGCTAAGCGCATTCATTGTACTGAGCAGGTAAACCGAGCCTTTCGTGGTTGACCCTTTTTGTTATTTTTTGTGCCCTGTGCGTTATTCGGGTTTAAGTATCGGAATCTGTCCTCGCTCCTCGGAAGCAGCTCTGCGTGTGTTATGAATTGACACAGCTGACGGATCAAGGAAGGGAACTAACGCTTAGGTTAGTTAGTAGAATATCAACCTTTAACGCGGTAGGACGTACTTTTACTTTTTTGATCAGTTTTAATAATGGCGAGTTACCGTAACGAAGAATACGCTGATATTCTATTTTGTTATGGTTTAAGTGATGGAAATTCCGTTGAAGCCAGGCGAGAATACGAAAACCGTTTTCCGAATCGGCGAATACCGAGTCATCGAGTATTTGCTCTGTGTACCAACGCGTCTAGGAAAGTGGACAGGTTCATGAGAGACGTCAAGATGCTGGTAGACCTCGTTGTCTGACGACGAAGATCGAGAGGCAATACGAGTTATAGCAAAGCAGCTTGGTTTAACTCGTTGGAAAGTTTGGTTCGTTTTGCATTCGGCGAGACTTTACCCTTTCCATTACACACCGGTTCAAGTATTAGAAGAAGGAGATCCCGCAAGAAGAATTGATTTTTGTCGATACATGCTTCATCGGGATCAAGAAGAAAACGACTATTTAACTAAAATATGTGGACCGACGAGTCTAAGTTTGACAGAGAGGGGACAACAATTATCACAACTTACATTATTGGGCCCCACGAGAGGCAAATCCCCACATGGCAAAGCCAAGAGCCCATCAAAGATTTTCGGCAAACGTGTGGATGGGAATCATTCATACGTATCTAATTGGACCAGTTTTTTTGCCTGACAACCTGAATGGCGAATCCTATGAAAACTTTTTGAGATCCGAACTCTGGGAGTATCTCGAAGACCTGCCTCTGAATATCAGGATGCTGATGATCTACCAACACGATGGCTGTCCCGCGCATTTCCGTCTGGGTGTTAGACAGTGGCTGGACGAGAAATATCCTTGTCGCTGGATTGGCCGAGGTGGACCGACACCGTGGCCAGCGTGGAGCCCAGATTTAACACTGTGTGACTATTATTTATGGGGGCACATGAAGTCACTGGTGTACGCTGAGCCCATAGACACTCTTGCACAGGTGAAAGAAAGAATTATTGCTGCTGCTGACACTATCAGAGGACAACTAACTCGTCGCATCACGCGTACCAACATTAGAAAAAGACTACGGGCTAGCATAAGAACGGCGGGCGTCAGTTCGAACAACAATTGCAATGAATTTTACCTTCATTTCATTATTGTATTTTACTTACCAATTGTTGTAACTTTTAGTCAATTTTATTATTCTGTAGTACAATTACAACTGTGTAAATAATCTAATCGTGTAACTTAACCGTAGTTTAAAATAATAACTATCCCATAGCTTACAGTTACATTATTTTCACAAAAACACTTTCTTATCAATCGGAGAGTTGTGATAATAGGAGACAAGCCATTGGTAAATTTACTCCCTATTGTTGTATTACAATACATTATGTTTAGTTTCACACAGTTTTTGTGCACTTATCATACCAATTTAGATTCCTTATGAAACAAGGATATTATTTAAATTGTTTGTACGTTTTTTTGTATACTGATTTTTTTGTAAACACCTTACTTACTGTAAAACGTTATTTGTTTTTCTAGTTAAACATTTTTGAATGAAAATAAATACGTTGTTTGGTATTGTTTTCGAATCTTTTTTAATTTATAATAGTTAATTATTAAAATAATAACCGAAAACCACAAAAAACAAATGTTAATCGCCAACTTTTTTCTCTCTCGACTTTTCTACTATGAAATATGGATTGTTTTAAAAAAATCTTAAATCTTCAATAACTTTTCAACCTTTGAATATAGGATATGGTATTATATACTAATTTCGATAGCAAAGGGGCTGTACTATCACTTGTTTTACACCTATTTACCTGTCACCCTGTATACTTATAGTGTATATTAATAAAAGTGGATTTACAGTGCAGGAATAAGAAACACGTTCACCATTGAGGTTTATGAAACTCACGCAAGGATTGCACTGAAAAATGTGATCATGAAGATGTTAATCAATGCCAAACTCAACTAAAATGTTGTATAATGAAATTGGCGGTGATAACAGGAATGAATTTGTTGGATACAGGATATTGTACTATATTTTCACCAAGAATACACTAGGTAAGTGAAGTTTTGAAGTTTTAGGTCTCTTGCATACTGCCACAGTATTCAAAAGGTAGTATTAAGTCTATTTTACTAATATACAGGGTGACTTTGAAGTTGAGTCATTAATTTTCAGATATGATTGTAGAAGGAAGATAAACCAAATATGTGTGTAAAAATAAAAATAAAAATAAAAAATGTTACCTTGTTTTATAAAGTATCCTCCCGACAAGTATTTCAGTGCGGACCTGTATTTGATCGTGCGGTCTTGGAGCACCGGCATGCCCTCCCCTGTGAGGTCTTAAGTCACCTGATTCACGAGCCCTTTGTACTACATTAACAAAGGCACGAGGGGGTGGTTGCACTCGATTGGGAACCGAACCGCATAAATCCGTGCAGCATTTTGTTCAGCATTTCCGTAAACATGTGCCATTTTTTATTTCGTTTGAGCCACGCAACAAACACCACTATTCACTCACGCGTTACCGACTGACACATTGACTGAATACAACTGAATAAAATTGTAGTAAAAACATCGCGATAAGCGTTTCAAATTCTTGCGCTTTTTTGTTTCCGATGCGATGAACCGATAAGGCGGATTATATCCGTTGTTGCCAAGCACGAGAACATAATATTATTATTGAGACAGGGCGGTACTCAAACTTCTAAAGGGCTATTATAACTTTGTTACTTTAATTTTACCACAAAAATGTTAAAGGAAAAAACATTTCTTTTGATAAGATCTACTCAGTGTTAAAATAAATGACTCAACTTCGAAGTCACCCTGTATATTTCATTAATATTGCAGTTGTAAGACTTTACAATGAGAATAGTTCAATTACGCATATTTTTACATAAGTTTTTGATTCTTAGAAATTTTGGGAGAATATCTATCTTCATTCAAATCATAATAATCATTAGCAAAAGCCCAAGTAGGAATTACATGAAAGAGAACTCTGTAGTATGAAAGGAATTGTTTTCTTCAGTTTAGATATCTTCAGAAAATGATTCCACATGTCCACCAACTTTTTTTATCATTTTCATGCGCATTTTTAGCATGTTCGATATCAATATTTGGAATATTCAATGCGATGGACAAAAGTATATAGACAAATATGAATATTTACCTAAATACCTTTAGAAAACGAATTCATACTTCATTGCTCCATAAACAAATGCGTTATTAGTGGAAAAACTAAATTCCTTGTTTTTACATTATCTGCAATGAACACAATACAAGTCTGATTATAAGCACTTTTTTATGAGGGACAAACATATGTAGACAAACTCTTTTCAACATTAGTTTCGTACAGTTTCGTGTTAGAAGAGGATTAGTTTGTGTTCATCAAGTATTGTGGAATAAGTTGAGTGATTTTAAGACCATGCCGCGTGGTCCAGAAATTTCTTTCGATGTGTAAACTAAGATATTGAGTTATACAAAGATGGTCAACATCAAGTCGACATTGCCAAAAATTTGAAGCTGAACCGTAAAGCAGTTTGGGCAATATTGAACAAATATAAACAAACAGGTATCTTGGAAGCCTCTAAGAGAGTTGGCGGCCTAGAAAATAAAAGTAATTTCGCCCAAAGGTCCATTTAAAACCCCAAGACAAATAAAAGCCGAAATCGAGACAAAAGGAATTGCCAGTGTTTCTACGAAAACTATAAGTAGAAGATTAAATGATTTGAAGTTATTTGCCCGTTGCCCGAGTAAGAGGTCGCTAATCTCGAGGAAAAACCGTGAGGACCGATTACAATTTGCACGGTTGCATCTTGATTGGAGCATCTGTGACTGGAAGAGAGTATGTTTCAGTGACGAATCCAAGTTCAATATGTTTGGATCAGATGGTGTTCATTACGTTAGACGTCCTAGTGGACAAAGATTGAACCCCAAGTACACTTTGCCCACTGGCAAACATTGAGGCGGGTCTGTTAAGGTTTGGGGTGCTTTTCGGAGTTTGGGATGGGACCTTTACATAGAATAGATGGCATTATGGATAAGTTTGTATACACAGACATACTAAAGCATGTCATGTTAAAACGGTTTTGTAAAATTTTAACTGATCCAATCCTGTTTCTTTTCCTGGTCGTAACGTACTCGAGAATATTTATATATTTTAGCAGTATCTGGATATGAGTACGTACCACTTTAGCGTTCTGCGATGTTCTCGTAGATGATCGACTGTTTTTATATCTACACATATATTTTTCTGAATTTTATGAACCTTAAATGTAACACCCATTTAGCCTAATCTTTTAATTTGTATTACTTCGTCTATGATGGCTCTTGAAATATTTCGTCAAGTAGATTGACTCAGTATATAGTATATACCTAATTTAGATCCGATTTAGATTTTTGTTACGATTTGACTCATCCTTCTTGTTTGAATCCTCCAACGAAGGCGAAGGAAGTATAGAGTCAATCTAGTTGACGCCATTTTTTTGTCAATTTCAGTTCGGCCTAGGAACAATGTACAATACTAACTCATTTTCTGTTCCATTCCAGATATAATGACCATGATGAAATCGTTCACTGCCGATGAGAAGACCCACCCTTGCATAGCGTTCTCGTTAAAGGTGCGCTCCGCATGGGCGTTGGGCAACTTCCATAAGTTTTTCACGTTGTATCGCGAAGCCCCGTTGATGGCCGGCTTCCTCATGGACTGGTTCATCGACAGGGAGCGCAAAGCGTACTTAAAGTGTATTATCAAAAGGTATGTATCCGATCAACGGTCACGGTGGGGCCGAATGTGCGATTCCGTTTTTGGCATAATTGCCGATTTGCAGTGTGGCTAAAAACGAATATGTAGCAGAGTATCGTTAGACGTAAAAATATAAGAAACTCGGATTCCAGGTCCACTGGATGGATTTTTGAGATAAACATAAAAAAATTAAAGTCGCTTTTCCTCGTGACCAATTTCAGACAATTTTTTGTAGGAGTTGAAACTTGGGGGCTGTACGGGATGGGGGTATTTGAATATGTTGTTCTAATCCCGGTAATTCTATGGAACTATTTGCCTTTAAAACTTAAAATGATAAAGAAATGCCTCGAGTATATTGCGTGTATTTGTGTCAGTTATTATTATTATTATTATTCCACTTTTCGCTCACATCAGTGTAAAAGATCGTGTTCTGTTCAATGCTCCCAAGTATTACTATGTCATATATATTCTCTTTTAGTCATATATCTAGGGAAGACTTACTGGAATTTATTATGTTTTCGTAGAAAAAGACTCGGTTTAGCTTTATACGTTTTCTTTCTATTTCTACAGTACATTACTTATTTGTTTCTACTTCAAAGCTAAAGTAGTGATAGTTTTTACGTATGTTATTTTTAACATTTCTTCCAGCTATTTTCAAATTATTTCTAAGCAAAAAGCTGTAGGTCACTTTTATAGATGTTCCTTGGGTACGAGTGCCTTTTGAGGGATGATCTCCTTGGATGTTAAATAAACTGTAATGTTTCCTTGAGGAACATTTTAGCGAGGGTTTAACATTTGTATTTCACAGTAGGCTGTAAAAAACGTTCAAAATTATCCGAAAATCTGAAATATACTAAGTGACATATAAATCCGAACACCCAGTTTAAATTGTTTTATTTTAATAAAATTTTGTATAAGTACTTAATGAAGCATAATAAGTAAATGATAAAAATTTCAAAATGATTGCACTGCTTTAAAGCCCTTTGACCTTTAATAATGTGCGGATGCACCCTGATGTGCTACGCATTCTCCAACGCGCCTAGGCATGCTTCTGATCAGGCGGTCAATGTTCTCCTATGGTATCTCATTCCAGGCAACCACCAACTCCTCTCGAAGTGCTTCTAGAGTCTGAGGAGGACGTTGCAAATTGAGCAATCTCCTACCCATCATATCCCACACGTGCTCAATTGGGGATAAGTCGGGAGATCTTGGTGGCCATGGTAACAATGTGACATCATTATGTTGAAAGAAGTCTATTGTGACTCTTGCAACATGTGGTCGGGCATTATCTTGTTGGAAAGTTGGATCTGCCAGGGTGTCAAGATAGGGTAAAACATGGGATTCTAGAACTTCGTGGATATAACGCTGCGCGTTCATGTTACCTCTGATGAAGATTAAAGGTGACCTGGAACCATAAGCTATAGCACCCCAAACCATAACTCCAACAGTGTGATGAACATGTCTTTCAACAAAAAACTGTGGATTCCTCCTTTCACCACGTCGCCTTCTAAACCTGGCACGACCATCGTGCATGCCTAAACAAAATCGAGACTCGTCACTAAAGACAATACTGTTCCATTCCTGATCCCAGAGTGACCGTTGTCTGCACGACTCAAGGCGATTACGTCGGTGTTCTCGAGTTAACTGGAGGACCCAGTGTGGCCGGTATGAAAACAAGCCAAAACTTCTCATTCGTCGGTAAACACTTCGCATGCCAATAGGTCTTCCGTGTTCTGCAAACCATTCATTTGCAAAGGACCTGGTAGTGGAGAAACGGTCCCTTAAGGCCAATAATCTTAGGCGGCGATCTTCACGGCCTGTTGTTCTACGGCGGCGTCCAGTGCCCCTTGCTCTTTGCGTACGGCCTTCTCGAAGCCATGCCTGACAACACCTAACCACAGTGTCTACACTTCTTTCCACTCTAACTGCAATTGCCCGAAAAGAAAGTCCAGCTTCCCGAAGTCCCACTATACGGCCCCTATCAAACTCTAAGTTGACGAAATCGTACAGGTCTCCGTACTCTAGGCATCGTAACCGATCGTAAAGGATGTCAAGAACAAAAATCCGCCAACGTTGATTCTTTACTGCGGCTGAAATATTCATTTTTAGAGCGTTACATTCACCAAGTTTTATTAAAATAAAACCATTTAAACTGGGTGTTCGGATTTATATGTCACTTAGTATATATTGAAATAAGACAGCTCATAGTGAAATTTATTACCAAAATCGACCACTGCAAGAGTGAAAACATCGAGCTGTCTGTTGGTACTGTAGCTCAGTTCACTTTACAAAAATTGACAGTATTGATTATACAAAGGGTACTATAAAAGTTTTGCAGTACAGCTTTATGTATTGACTTCGTTCAAAGTAATTTACACCACATTCGATACACTTCTCCATCCGCCAAAACCAGTCCTTAAACCAGCTCTGCCAAGTTCCACCCATTCCACCGTTTTCCTTTTAGCGTCATTTTCACATACGGAAACAGTGTAAAGTCGCAGGGAGCAACATCTGGACAACAAGTTTCAGTCCAGCAGTAGTCAAATACTCGGTGCAGGTTTTTGCGCGGTGAACTGGAGCGTTGTCATGGTGGAGGTGGCAAGTGTCCATTCTTGATTTTAGCTGCAGGTTTTTCATAGACTTTTTGACTTTAGGCAGGCACTCTTCCATGTACCACTTAGCAGTGACTGTCTTCTGTGTGTCCAAACGACACGCTGCACAATCCCGCGCGATTTGAAAAATACAGCTATCATTTTTTTCTTGACAGATCGGGATTTGCTGACAGCTACGGGTGTGTCCTCATTATCAAAGACCCAAACTGTGTTTGAGCCTTCTCGTCACCTGTTACGATGCTGTTCTCATACCGAGATTGCCCCTTATCAAACATTTTCAGCAACTTTCGGCACCAAGTCGTACGACGAGTCTTCTGCTCTTCCGTCAGACTACGCGGGTACCCAGGGAGAACAAAGTTTCCTTACATGGTCATGCAGAACTGAAAGAATTGCTGGTGCATGAAGGTGTAAGGTCTCCTCTGTCTGTTGGTATGTCACTATCCGGTCTTCGTCAAGCATTTTCCTCACTTCACAGCAGTAATGTTTTCTTCTGTTACGGCTTTCCTTCCTTCTCAGTGTCCTCCAGAGTGAAATTGCCCGTTTGGAATTCTCTATACCACCATATGGTATAACAAGAAGTGTTTTAGATTGGTTTAGAAATTATTTGTCTAAAAGGATGCAAGTTACAAAAGTTAATGACACTATTTCATCAAAAATTGAAAATACGTTGGGTGATCCACAGGGCAGTATCCTGGGACCACTTCTTTTTATTTTATGCATAAATGATTTACCTGCCATAGTAAAAAAATGCAAAATTCAGATTTTCGCCGATGATTTATATAAGTACTAAAAATATTCAGTCTGGTATCTCTTATATAAATGAAGACTTGAAACTTGTCTCAAAATGGTTAGCATCTAACAGATTAAAATTAAATACAAGTAAAACGAAAGCCTTGTTAAAACAATGTACAAATGTTCAACTGAAGATATTGAATTCGTCGAAATTTTAAATACCTGGGGGTTTTTGTTGACTCTCGATTAATTTTTGATATTCATTATGAAAAAGTTATAAATAAGATTAGTAGTAAAGTGGGATATTTATCGAGAGTTTCTGGATGTCTGTGTTCATATAGCAAAAAAATATCTATAATACCATCCTTCTTTAAATTTCTTATACTGTTCGACTATTCTATATTTAGCAAATAATTCCATTTTTGAAAGACTGCAAATTTTACAAATAAGTGCATGAGAATAATACTAAATAAAGATAAATATACTCCAATTAGGCAAATGCTTAGCAAATTAAAATGGAGAAATGTAAAATTTTTTATCAAATATCTTGTAATGATATTCATTTATAAAGTAAAAAATAATATATTTCCATCAAGTCTAACTAATTTAACATCATCAAATGTCGACCATCATTTACATAATACCAGAAATAAAGATGACTTCCATTTAATGACCAAAAAGTATAACATATGCTACAAATCTGTATTCCATCAAGGGTTGATTGAATATATTAAGTTATACTCAGAGATAAAAAACCAGAAAACTTTGACAAAATTTAAAGTAAATTGAGAAATGACTTGTTAAATCTACAATTATAGGTTTGCCCAGCATTTACATCATACACCATATGGCTTGAATTTACTAGTTCTAAGTTGTTTACAATTATTCTGTTTATGTAGCCAAATGTGCTAAATAAATCTTTCTACTACTACTACCTGAATATAGTCGTACGATGAAAGACAATCATTCTTTAATGCAAGCGTTATCTCACTACGTGACCACGATGCCATAGTTCCACACTTTCATTGTCAATACGAATAAACAACTAAACCAATAGGCGTGCTGTTGGCGGCTACTATGCACTCATGAACATGTCTCAACATGCAGTCTCCTGCGCCTGTTTGTTAAGCCATATTGCAAAATTTTTATAGTACCCAGATACCCAGTACTCGCATCCTCTTTAGGTGTAAATCGCACATACCTAATTTTAATTTCTATGTTTAGCTACCGTCAGCACGTATCTTCGGATTTCGTGGCGCAAGAGTTGGCGTTTCATTCTACCCAGGAGTGTCTAGACTACCTCGAGCCGTTTTCGTTGCCGTTCGCCGACATTGCAAGGACGCTCATTGATTGCAAAGGCAGCATGGCTGCCCTTCCAAACATATGAACAAGTCGATTCTCTCTCCCTATTATAAGTTTATATATCTATGTATATAGCAATTTTGGCTGTGCGTATGTCTGTTGGAGATACTCAAGACAGTCTGAGGAGGGACGAATTTCTTCTATGGTAGCTGTGTCTTCGTTGCTGTCGGAGTTTTCCAAGATCTGAGGGTCGTACTTACCTTCAAGTGATAGCAGTTTCTTATTGATGTCAGTTGGAGATTTCAAAGATTTAAGGGTCGTATCTACCTTGTATGCTGCTTTCATTACTATGTGATGGCGTGATTTTTTCCACCCTATGGGTTATCGATTTTTCCAAGGAGTATGAGCTGTTTATTGGATAGAAGCAGAGGAAGCCGGATCTGTAAGCTGTTGAATTATCGAGATTTTTCATTGTCTGTTGTTATATTATTATGCTGATACTATTATGTATGGATTTTTTATACTTATGATTTTCAGTAGATTGATTTAAGTCAATAAATTTATCTTTTTTAAGCTAGAGTGTTTTTTTGCAAGAATGTTATGAAATAGTTACCACTAGACCACTATTAGGTAAGCACTAAAGTGGCTTTGATTTGCTTTTTCTTGATGATAGATAATTACTTATGGGATACAACATTGTTAAGCTAGCTAAAATTGATTATAAAAGAAATATACTAAATAAACTACTAAGAATATTCATAAAATTATGTTTAGAAGCAACAATGATAGTAGAGTACAAAATATTCTAAATTAATTATCCTCAAAAAATCATTCAAGGAGTAAAATTCCTTAGAGATTAAATTATTAACGATAATCATTTTAACTTTGGTTTCCGGTAAATTACGTACATTAAAAATGAAAACTATTTAAAAAATGTTGAAATAGTATATGGAGCATTTTTCTGTATAAAACTAAAGTTACACTTATATGGGATAAAATCTGTTATGTCCAGTCATGTGATTATGTTTATTTTAGCATCCTCAAACAGATGTTTGTTTTTAAAAACAAATATAAAAGTCCAATCTATAAAGGGAAAAAACAATTTTTTTACTGATGATTCCTATGCGATTTTAAATAGTAGTCTAATCAGATTAGACGAAAATACCCCTGGTTTGCGAAATAATTGTAAAGTTTGATTTTATTGCTACAAGTTGTTCAAGGGGGTATTTAAAACATGGTCGCATAAAATGGGTACACCAATTTTTGTATGAAAACTTTTTATTCAACAACAAAGAATGAGAAAACGTGTTTTCTGGGATTCAATCGAAAGTGCTAACAGGAACGAATAAACTCTTCATAACAGATTTTTTAGGTATTTATGAGACCTACAAGATGAGTCCACACGTGAAAAGATCCGACTTACAGCAAAAAAAGTTATGGCCGAAAACGGAAGAATTGCAGGTTTTGGCACTTATTGGTAATGCAAGGATGGGATCTCGCAGATACTTCAAATTCGTAGGATTCGTACTGCTAAATAACCACAAAATTGGAGTAGATTTCGAGAATTTCTAATTGTTTATACCAAAACACCTAGTTTTCCGGCTATCACCACTAGTTTATAATAAAGATAATTGCTTAATAGCAATATACAGGGTTAGCTCAAAGGGCATTTTATAGCTTAATACACTAGTTTACAGTGCCGATATGAATCTCAAACCATTCCGAAAGATAAATTTTATTTTTGTGCAAAAAAAAAGGATGAGTTACGTTTTTTCTTCTAAACAAATTGAAACATTCGTATTTGTGAGTAATTCGTAACAAAAAGATGATAGACACATCCGCTTTGTTTTAAAATGTGTATAGTATGTTTGAATTAGTTTAGAAAAAAAATCGTAACCTTTGTTTTTCGCATAAAAATAACATTTACGCATTTGTGAGCAATTCGCAACAAAAGATGGTCCACTTTGTTTTAAAATGTGTATAGTATGTTTGCATTTGTTTAGAAGAAAAAAACGTAACCTTGTTTTTCGCATAAAAATAACAGTTATCTTTCGGAATGGTTTGATTCGTATCGGCAAGGTAAATACGTGTATTTTGCTATTAAATGCTCTTTGAACGAACCCTGTATATTGCTCAATAAACTATATCTATATGTACAGGGTGGCGCATCGAAAACGAACAGACGCATTTACTGGCAGCTGTTTTTTTTTTTAAACGCTCAGACCCGTCGATTTTGTTTTCGAGGGGGACACAAGTTTGGCAAAAAATCACGTTAGCACGTGCACCCCCTCTAAGGGGGGGGGGTGACACCACCCCCAAAATCTTAAATAGAAAGGGGTTTGATTGATACCTTATTTTAAAGGTCTGTCAATTCCCTTTATAATGATATAAAATTAATGTACTTCAGTTCAGTAATTTTGAAGATTAATTGATTCAAAGATTAAATACAACTAATACATCATCATTAGTAGAGATCAATACATTTGGCAGCAAAGTAATTTAAAAATGAAGAATGAACTGACCCGTTAGACAAGTAAATGTTGAAAATGACCACCATGACTCTCCATGCAATAATAAAGATTTTGCTCAAAACGTTGCCGCACATTTTGCAATATTTGAGGAGTAATTTGAAGACACCCATTCACAATGCTTTTTCGCAGTTCTTCTAATGATGTTGGCTGAGTAGCATAGATTCTGCTTTTTAAATGGCCCCACATAAAGAAATCCAAAGGTGATAAATCTGGCGATCTTGGGGGCCATTCAATGGCACCTTTTCTACCAATCCATCGATCTGGAAACGTCTGATCTAAATATTGTCGAACACGTAATACGTAATGTGGTGGGGGTACCATCCTGTTGGAACATCACCTATTCGCAATGTACCGCCGATCATTCTGATTTTCTTCCAGTAATTCCAAATACATTTCACCGGTCAAATTTCCAGTAAGAAAAAAGGACCAACTAAATGATCGCCAAAAATACCAGCCCAAACACACACACACAATTTTTGTGGCTGCATGATAATTCTGGGATTAGAATCGGACCAATATCGGCAGTTATGACGATTTACTACGCCATTTAAGAAAAAGGAACATTCGTCGGAAAAGCAAGTGTTGTTCATCGTTTATAATTCTTCACAAAATTGTAATCGCCGATCAAAATCGTCTTCATTAAGTTCTTGTACCAGCTGAATTTTATACGGATGAAAACTATGGGCTTTTAGAATCCGTTGGACAGTACGTCGACTAACACCACATACAGTCTCCAATTTGCGGGTACTTAACGTAGGATCTACATAAACTTGCCCTAAAACTCCCACTCCTATTGCTTCGTTCCTTATGGGATTTTCAATGTTGCGTTTTTTATTGGCGACTGACCCAGTTTCCCGAGTTCTAGAACTTATTTTCGATGCACGTTACTGTTCTCATGTCGCTCATTAAATATTTCTGCTTTTCGACCCCCCTTTCCATTTAAGATTTTTTTTTTTTATATATATATACGTAGTCATGCCATAAGTTCTGTCCCTCGTTTTCAAACAAGTGTAGACCTGTTAATACTTGTCCGATTGTTTACATTGTGGTGTCAGTTGATTAAGCGCTTTTCGGGTAATTACATATACCTCAGTTGGTATTGATCTCTTGAAGCATAACGATGGAGTGGGGCAAGGCAGAGAACCGTATTGCAGTGATAGCTTTACATAAGTGTAATCACAGTGCTAGTCAGATTTTTGAACTCTTACGCGGCCTTCAAATATCGCGTAAATTTGTGTCTAGGACCATTCAGCGGTACAATGAGACGTCCTCTGTTGATGACAGGCCAAGAAGCGGAAGACCTCGTCAAGTAAGGACTCCAGCAGCCATCAAAGCCGTAAAAGCCAGGATTCAAAGGAATCCACTCCGGAAGCAGAAGATCCTATCCAGGGAAATGAAGATTCCTGTCCGGACGATGTCGCGCATCGTTAAACAAGACCTAGGGCTAGGGGCTTACCGGAGACGTACGGGCCAGCGACTTACGGCTACCTTGCGACACATCAGGGCGACAAGATCCAAGAAGCTCTTGGAGAGGTACGCAGCTGGGGGATTCCGAAAGATTTTGTTCACGGATGAGAAAATCTTCACCATAGAAGAAAAATTCAACCGACAAAATGACAAAGTGTATGCAAGGAGTTCACAGGAAGCTTCGGAGATCATTCCGAGAGTTGAGAGAGGCCACCACCCTGCGTCAGTCATGGTTTGGTGGGGGGTGTCCTACGAAGGGGTCACTCAGCTCCATTTCTGTAAACAGGGCGTGAAAACAAAAGCGGCAAACTATCAGAGCGACATACTGGATCCTATCGTCAAGCCTTTAAGTGGTACATTGTTTGCCAACCAACACTGGGTCTACTAGCAGGATTCCGCCCCCGCTCACAAGGCTAAGAGTACGCAGCGCTGGCTGGAAAGCAATGTGCCAGAGTTCATTGCTGCGGAAGATTGGCCCTCAGGGAGTCCGGACCTCAATCCTTTAGACTACAAGTTGTGGGACCTGCTAGAGCAGTTGGCCTGCTCCAAAGCCCACCGTAATATCGAGTCCCTGAAAGCGGATTTGATCCGATCAGCGGCAGCTATTCCTTTGGAAGCTGTGCGTGCAGTGATAGATGAGTGGCCCGCGAGATTGAAGCAGTGTGTGAAGGCCAAGGGGGGACATTTTGAATAAAACTGTTTGATTATGAATTCTAAAAATGTTGTCGAATAAATAAGATCTTTCATATAAATATATCTTATCTTGTTTCATTTTTATCATGAGATTATCATGGGACAGAACTTATGGCACGACTACGTATATATATATAGGTATTAAAAAAGATCCCGAATCCAGTATAAAAAAGAATTTAATTTTTGAGCCCTTTTCTTTATTTTTTCCCATGTATTAAAATTATTTTTTAAAAATATGTAAAGTTAACGAATCATAAACTGGGCAGCATATTTAATACATCAATGTAATAAACCTTATAGCACCTTGAAAGTAATAAAGAGATAGAATAAACAGTGAAAATAAATTAAATGGTACTTCAATTAATTTTAAAACCTACACGCCACTGGCGATAACGCATCATCGGTTTTGCAGGTAGTTGTACGGTGTAAATAGGGCTGCCCTGTCAGTTGTTTTATCACTCCGTACGTTCGTTGGATAAATTATAGTAGTGATGGCCGAAAAACAGGTGTTTTGGGATAAACAATTAGGAATTCTCAAAACTACTTGACCAATATACTCCAATTTTGTTGTTACGAGGGTGGTCCCAGAAGTACCCGGCCTGACCTAGAAATGGCGATAGTTGTTTGAAAAATATCATTGTATTAGAAAGTATGCAACTTATAAAGCATCTGTGTCAAGTTTGAAGACGCCACGTTGTTTAGTATTTGTTTGGCAGCCATCAATACTGAACGTTTTCAGTAAATTTGTGAAAATGGAGAAAATTGGCCATCGTTATGTGGTTTATTTCAAATGCCTCAGCCCGACCAATATAAAAGCTGAACTGGATTCTACTCTGGGTGAGTCTGCTCCTTCGTTTACTACAGCAAAATATTGGGTAGCAGAGTTTAAACGAGGCCGTATGAGATGCCAAGACGAGCATCGCAGTGGTCGACCAAATGAGGTGGCGACTCCAGAAATGGTGAAGAAAATTCACAAAGCGGCACTGAATGATCGTCGACTGAAAGTGCGCGAGCTAGCAGACATAGTAGGCATTTCAAAAAGTGCGGTTCATCGCATATTATCTGAAAATTTGGACATGAGAAAGCTGTGTGCAAGATGGGTGCCGCGATTGCTCACAATCAAACAAAAAGTGTCGTGAAGATGTTTTAATTGACAACAAAGCAGAATTTTTGCGTCGTTTGATAACCATGGATGAAACATGGGTCCATCACTTCACACCCCAGACAAAAGAACAATGAAAACAATGGACTCAAAAGGGACAACCGGCTCCAAAGAAGGCGAAGACCAATGCATCTGCAGGCAAGGCTATGGCGTCGGTTTTTTGGGATGCGCGTGGGATAATTTTCATTGATTATCTTGAAAAAGGTAAAACTATCAACGGCGGGAAATATGCGAAATTTTTGCAACGTTTGAGCGATGAAATCAAGCAAAAACAGCCACATTTGGTTAATAAGAAAGTGTTGTTTCATCAAGACAATGCTCCAGCGCACAAATCCGTTATTGCAATGGCCAAAATTAACGAATTAAAGTTTGAATTGCTACCTCATGCACCCTATTCACCAGATTTAGCCCCCTCGGATTATTTTCTGTTTCCAAACTTGAAAAAATGGCTCAGTGGTTAAAGATTTTCCAACGATGAAGAAGTGATGTCGGCAGTTAATGGCTATTTTGACGAGCAAGACAGTTCTTATTATAAAAATGGTATCGAACTTATTGAACATCGCTGGTAAAAGTCTATAGAGCTCAAAGGAGATTATGTTGAAAAATAAATACATTTTTTACAAAAAATTGTGTTTTCGTCGTTGGGACGGGTACTTCTGGGACTACCCTCGTATTTAGAAGTATGAATCCTACGGATTAGAAGAATTTCAAGTAGTTGCGTGAAATTATCGTCGCATTACCAACGAGTGCCAAAATCTGCATTTTGCCTCGCTTTTCGGCCATAACATTTTTGCTATAGTCGGATATTTTTACGTGTAGTCTCATTTTGTAGGTCTCATAAATAGCTAAAAACCTTATTTGAAATGTTTTTTCGTTCCTGCCAACACTTTCGATTGAATCCCAAAAAAAACTCGCTTTCTCATTCTTTGTTGTCGAATAAAAAGTTTTTCCACAAAAATTGGTGTACCCGTTTGATGCGTACATGTTTTAAATTCTCCCTTGAACAAATTGCACGAATAGTACCAGGGTTTACAATTATTTCGGGGAAATTTGCTAATATGATTTGGGGGGTAAAGGATTTGATAACTGCTGACAAGGGACGGTCAATTATAAAAATCTGTTTAGTAAATAACTACTTACGAGTAAGAAAAAATGGGCGCCGGCTGAATTCGAGCCCAGCCAGCTGCCAACCGTTTTTCAGTTTCGAATTCCGCTGGTGCCCATTTTTTCGTTCTCTCAGATTGTTTACTGAATATACTAGCTATTGGGGGTGCGATCATCCGAAAAATCGCACGGTGGTACCGTGGTAAGTGCCCACAATGCAACATGGTGCAACTAGTAAGCAATTGAAGATACCAATACGGTTTCTTTCACTTGAACGGCGCCATATGGGGCAACAACCCCTCCCGTTCGAGGTGTTCGTCAAATAAACTTGCGAGGTTAATTCCACCGGACTATACCCTGGATGTTGGTACAAAAATAATTTCAACATATATATGCTTTAATGGAAGATAAGTATGTTATTTATACAATATAATATATTAATTTTAACGTCTAACAATTTGAAAAGTGCTACCAAAATTGAGATGTTCTCGAATGATTTATTACTTCCAGATTTTTTAGGTCAAAAAGTATAAAAATATGTTCAGTGTTATGCAGATGTATACTTTGATAGCACTTTTTAATAATATGTATAGTATAAATTTAACAGAAAAACGAAATACACAAAAGTACTACCAAAAAAACAGTTTTAATTTGGCTGATCAGTTCATGATAAGGAATTTTAATTCATAACATTCCATTAGACGGAAAGAGACACAAAACTGTTGTATTGCGTGATATTTCTCTTCAGTATGTCGGCACACAGTCCTAGGACCCTCTCGAATCTGAAAATAGAAATATGTTTGTAATACAGAAGATACCACCAAATATTTTTTTCAATGGGCGTATTCAGGGAAGGCATACAGGGTGTCCGCAAAGTTAGGGTTATCCTTTACACGACGTGTAGATTTTGAGAAAATAAGCGAATTTTCTTAGTAGCATATACTCCAGTGTTTTAAGAGAACCGAGCAAACTCAATCCAACCTGAACCAAACAGGAGCCGGTCCTGTCCTATCCCTCGATCACGTCTACAGCGCCAGCCTACAGTTATACGACGTACGACTACGATGTAAATGCGGATTTTACGACAGAGCCGTACTTGGAATTTCAATTCAACTGAACCGAGTACTTTTTCATTTATTTTTTTACTTGTTCGCTGATGTTTCACCATACATTAGCTTTGTTATATCAACTGCAGATGTGTCTGAAATGGAAAACCCCAACTTTGCGGACACCCTGTATATGTCATGCTTTATGTCACCGGTCATTTCAATCAAGTGGACACTATTATTAAAGCCCAGTTACTCAATCGCAGGTAAACTTTGAAGTTGGGTAGCTATAACTTGGGGTTTGCCATAAATTGTTGTGGTTAGCAAACCCATAATTTTTCATACTCTGCTTTTACCTTGGAACTATTGTGTTATGAGCATTTTATGTTGCCCACTTCTATTTAACACAAGAGTATCAATTATTTTGCGACTGGAATCTGGATGAATATTAAAATAAGCATAATAGCATATAAGCATATATCAAGATTTTGTGTACAATTTTGAGGATTTCAAGGATTCCGGCATGGACCTTAAAATTTGCATATTTCGCATGATTTGCTACCCCTTTCTCTTCAAAAAATACATTTTTAAAAACAATATTTGTTAGCTTTTCATTAAATGAACTAAAATTTAAAAAAATGTTTTCCGGTTGGAAATATTTAAAGGATAATGAAGCTCTTTCATCTCAAGATTTCAAATGAAAGCCTGATGCACCCCTTTTCCAATCTGCCTTCAAAACGTAACAAGCTTTTATTTGTAAACTGGTGATGAAGGATCCGCATTATCGTTTAAATATTTACAATCGGAAATTAAATGAACTAAAATTTAAAAAAATGTTTTCCGGTTGGAAATATTTAAAGGATAATGAAGCTCTTTCATCTCAAGATTTCAAATGAAAGCCTGATGCACCCCTTTTCCAATCTGCCTTCAAAACGTAACAAGCTTTTATTTGTAAACTGGTGATGAAGGATCCGCATTATCGTTTAAATATTTACAATCGGAAAAAATACATTTAAATGTTCAGTTCATTTTATGAACAGCTAAATAAAAGCTTGTTTTATTTATTTTTTGCCTTTTAGTAATTATAATGATAATATTAATAATAAATGTCTATTAATGCACATACATCAATGAGGCGAAGTTTAGCCAAAGGGCTACTTTTACACTTAGCCTCATTTATGATGTCAAATAATAAGTTTGGTAATTTCTATATAACTTTCATATGTTTTATTAATAGGGCTCCATAAAAATTCTTACGTTATTTTTATTATTAAATTTTAAGAGACATAAATTATACAGTGATAAATCGATATTTTGCGGCGATCACCATATCGAATTTATTTATTTGCTTATCCAGTTTCTCCCATGAAGCCCTTTCATTTCATATCTATATGATAACGGGGACCATGGAAATTATAATGACGTCACTTTCCTTATTATCGTTCCCTCGCCAAGCCAAGGCAACTGTAAAAAATTTGAATTTTCTCGATAACATTAACATGTTTATAAGTAGGGCTCCATATAAGAGACACATATTCAAGTTTTGAACCTTATCAAACTAGAAAAATAAATATCTCAATGTACAGACGTTTTCAAAGTTACTACAGTTTCTTATTATAAAGCCACACGTTTCAAATGCACTAGAAATGATTTGGTTAATATGATCATTGAAGGAGAGTTTCTGGTCAAAGTTAGACACCCAAAGCTCTCACAGTCTCACAACGCTCAAATACACAATCCTCCATTGCGTAGTTATACCATATAGGATGTCTCTCTAGAAAAAGTGTGTACCTTACATTTACGAATATTCGGAAAAAGGTTATTTCCACACCGTCTTAATACAGTATTTATTTATTCTTGTAGCAGCAAATCCTCTAAGGAGGAAATAATAGAGAAACATTTTAAATCGTCGGCAAAAATCAACTTAAAATATGTTTTAATTATAAATAACTTAATTGTCTTAAGTTGATGTTGGTATGCCAACGAGTTATATAAATCATCGGATTCAGAATGACGTCACTTAGCTTATTTCGTTTCTCTCATCAAGCCCTTTTATTTGATACCCATGTCGTAGAGGTGGCTAAGAAATATGTAATTCGTCACTTTACGGTGGCCGCCATATTGGGTTTAGAATGAAATCAGTTTGCTAATTGCATTTCTCTGACCAGGCACTTTTAATTGATACCTATATCATAGAGGTGAATGTGAAAAATGTAACTCGCCCTTTGTGGCCGTCGCCATATTGGATCTAGAATAACTTCACTGTGCTCCCTCATAAAACCCTTTAGTTTGATACTCGTAGTATAAGAACGACCGTAAAACATGTAAATCGTCAAGATGCGGCAGCCGCAATATTGGATATGGAGTGAAGTAATCTTGCTTATTGCGTTTCTCTCATCAAGCCCTTTCATTTGATACCCACATCTTTGGGGTTACTATGGAAGTGATGAATCCCTATTTTGTAGCACCCGCCATATTGGATTCAAAATAGCGTCTCAGTTAATTTTGCATTGTCAAGCAAACCAAAAGTTTCAGATCAATCGGTTAAAGTTTACTCACCTGGCTCTATCCAACTTGACACACTTGAGCGGCCCGCTGGCGACGACGGTAGCCGCGCGTGGTCTGTCCAGTAAGAGCGCTATTTCTCCGAAATAGTCGCTGGGTCCCAAACGGCCCACTTCGGCCGGCTGTTCTTCACCTTCGCGGCTCTGTTTCACCACCGCCGTGCCTTCCACGATTATGTAGAAGTCGTCACCCGGCTCTCCTTGCCGGACGATCGTTTCACCGTCTTCGAACGAGACTGGCTCCAAAGCATCCGCCACCTATTCAAAAAAAAAAAACAATCTTTATCATAATACATGACCTTGAGCTTTCTTGTCGATGTACTGGTAACTCGCTGTATATTCCAGCGTGATAGGAGACCTCAAATGCAACTCCATGTTCCATGCTTTACAAGCCCCCTCCCTCCCCTCCACATATTTTTCAAAGAATGGGCCAAGTTAACAGGCTAAAAGTGTCCAAGTGGTGGACCGTGGTGAATGCCTAAGAGACCGCGTGGTGTAACTAAAAAGCGAATCCTGTTTGTTTCACTTGAACGCCGCCAGATGGGGCATTAAGCAGCTTGAAAGTCAACCGATCCTGAAAGTTGCTCGACAACTAGTGCTGTTGACTAATTTTTTAGGTCGACACCACGGAATGGAGGAGATGCCGAAAATTTTTATTTTCAACTTTCACGTTAAGAAGTCTTTTTTTTCAAAAAAATCATAATAAGAAAATGTACAAATAACTGCAAACACTTGCTCGTTTCATTAGGTTTCTAAAATGGTATGATAACATATCAGTAAGTAAACCATTTAACAAAACTACTTTGCTAGAAAGGACCGCTAAGCGCATTTCATTATACTGAGCAGGTAAACCGAGCTTTTCATGGTTCGACCCTTTTTGTTATTTTTTGTGCCCTGTGCCGTTATTCGGGTTTAAGTATTCGGAATCTGTCGTCGCTCCTCGGAAGCAAGCTCTGCGTGTGTTATGAATTGACACAGTTGACGGATCGAGGAAAGGGAAATAGCGCTTAGGTTAGTTAGTAGAATATCAACCTTTAACGCGGTAGGACGTACTTTTACTTTTTTGATCAGTTTTAATAATGGCGAGTTACCGTAACAAAGAATACGCTGATATTCTGTTTTGTTATGGTTTAAGTGATGGAAATTCCGTTGAAGCCAGGCGAGAATACGAAAACCGTTTTCCGAATCGGCAAATACCGAGTCATCGAGTATTTGCTTCTGTGTACCAACGCGTCAAGAAAAGTGGACAGGTTCATGAGAGACGTCATGATGCTGGTAGACCTCGGTTGTTTGACGACGGAATGCTACGGCTGAGACCCGACGACGTCTACACGAGTTATAGCAAAGCAGCTTGGTTTAACTCAGTGGAAAGTTTGGTTCGTTTTGCATTCGGCGAGACTACCCTTTCCATTACACACCGGTTCAAGTATTAGAAGAAGGAGATCCCGCAAGAAGAATTGATTTTTGTCGATACATGCTTCATCGGGATCAAGAAGAAAACGACTATTTAACTAAAATATTGTGGACCGACGAGTCTAAGTTTGACAGAGAGGGGATAACAAATTATCACAACTTATATTATTGGGCTCCACGAGAGGCAAATCCCCACATGAAAAAGCCAAGAGCCCATCAAAGAAGATTTTCGGCAATCGTGTGGATGGGAATCATTCATACGTATCTAATTGGACCAGTTTTTTTGCCTGACAACCTGAATGGCGAATCCTATGAAAACTTTTTGAGATCCGAACTCTGGGAGTATCTCGAAGACCTGCCTCTTAATATCAGGATGCAGATCATCTACCAACACGATGGCTGTCCCGCGCATTTCCGTCTGGGTGTTAGACAGTGGCTGGACGAGAAATATCCTTGTCGCTGGATTGGCCGAGGTGGACCGACACCGTGGACAGCGAGGAGCCCAGATTTAACACCGTGTGACTATTATTTATGGGGGCACATGAGAAGTCACTAGTGTACGCTGAGCCCATAGACACTCTTGCACAGTTGAAAGAAAGAATTATTGCTGCTGCTGACACTATCAGAGGACAACTAACTGGCCGCATCACGCGTACCAACATGAGAAAAAAACTACGGGCTTGCATAAGAAACGGCAGGCGTCAGTTCGAACAACAATTGCAATGACTTTTACCTGCATTTCATTATTGTATTTTACTTACCAATTGTAGAAAGTTTTAGTCAGTTTTTATTATTCTGTAGTACAATTAAAACTTTGTAAATAATCTAATCGTGTAACTTAACCGTAGCTTAAAATAATAACTATCCCATAGCTTACAGTTACATTATTTTCACAAAAACACTTTCTTATCAATCAGAGAGTTGTGAAAATAGGAGACAAGCCATTGGTAAATTTACTCCCTATTGTTGTATTACCATACATTATGTTTAGTTTCACACAGTTTTTGTGCACGTATCATACCAATTTAGATTCCTTATGAAACAAGGATATTATTTAAATTGTTTGTACGTTTTTTTGTACACTGATTTTTTTGTAAAACACCTTACTTACTGTAAAACGTTATTTGTTTTTCTTAGTTAAACATTTTTGAATGAAAATAAATACGTTGTTTGGTATTGTTTTCGAATCTTTTTTAATTTATAATAGTTAATTATTGCAATAATAACCCAAAACTACAAAAAACAAATGTTTAATCGCCAACTTTTTCTCTCTCGACTTTTTTACTCTGAAATATGGATTGTTTTTAAAAAAATCTTAAATCTTCAATAGCTTTTCAACCTTCGAATATAGGGTATGGTATTATATACTAATTTCGATAGCAAAGGGGCTGTACTATCACCTCCTAAAATGTTTTACACCTATTTACCTGTAACCCTGTATAATTAATAAAAAAATCGCGAAAGCGATAAGATGATATGCTCATTTTCAATGGGAAAGTTCATAACCGATGATGGATATTTAGTGTTAAGCAAGGATATATTTACCGTTAACCGCTCCCATTTATCCAGATTCTCCAGAATGGACACTCTAGACAGGAACTCCTCGTACATTTTCCTTTTCCTGATGGTAGAACCCATCAATATACGTCTGTAGGAGTCCCTGTCGATACCCCACAGCTTCACGTCCGTCTTGGCCTTGACAGTGGCAGCTCTCGGAGTGCCGTAAATCAGGGCTAGTTCACCGAAACTGCTGCCCTCGCCTATCGTTGTTACTAACTCATTATTTACATATACCTGAAAAGACACCACTTGGCATTACAATCCAATCTTTGGGTGATCAAAAAAAGGTTACTTGGCGAGTTTAGAAGTTTTTGAAAGTTGATATACAGGGTGTCCCAGAAGTCGACGTCAAGCCGAAACCGGGTGATAGACAAAGTCATAACAGCTATCAGAAAAATATTTAAAAAAATTTTATGTATGTGTTTTGAAAATTATAATTGTTTGAAAAAGATATAGAAATTTCACACCCTACGGAAGTCTGTCCACTCCTGTTACTACAAATATTTTTTTTTTTGGATTCTATTTTTACAATGTAATGATGAATAATGCATCTTCAAACTGGTGTCTCAACCTTACTGCCAACTTTTCTCGTTCAGGAAAAATTGCCACTTATTTCCCAACCAAGTATTCCAAAGTAAAACTTTGCTCAACTTTAACTGGCTGTACTGGAAAAAAATGAACTACGAGAGTTTGGCAAGTAACCTTAAAAGTTGGCGCATTTAATAAGGATTCCAAAATGGTATAACACTTAGAAGATTACTCGTTAACTTATGCACAATCTTTATTTGAAGAAAAACTGATGAAAATTTTTCAAAATTTCCTAATTAAACAGCGATTATGAAAACGCACAAGAACCCTTAAGGATAACTGTTTGCACAACAGTGGGCGTCAAAATGCTGCTGATGATGATTTACATTTACAGCAAATGCTCAAACTGTTTTCCTTCAGCCGCAATACACGCTCGACATCTTCTTAAAAAGATCGGGTTATTAAACGAGCGAATCCACGGTTATTAACAAACTCAGCTGCTTCCAATAGTCTTTGCCGTAGCTCAGCTACATTTTGAATCGGCTTGAAATACACTTTTTCTTTTACAGTTCCCCAGTAAAAAAAATCTAACGGATTCAAATCTGGTGACCGGGCTGGCCACGGTATTGTACCAGACCGCCCTATCCATCTGCCTGGAAAGTTTTGATCGAGATACTCTCTCACTGAGAGTGCATAGTGCGCCGGGCAGCCATCATGCTGAAACCACATGTCCCTGTAAATACTCAGTGGCACGTCCTCCAATAAATTTTCTAAATGATTTTGCAAAAAACCTAAATAAACCTCAGCAGTCAAAGTCTCTGGGAACTCAATCGGACCGATTATTTTACCATTTAAAATTCCTGTCCAATGGTTTATCTTGAAGCGATATTGAGATTCATCTTCTCTCATCAAATGTGGGTTTGCTACGTGCCACTCGTGTAAGTTATACAGGTTCATGTACCCATCTTTCTTAAATGTGGTCTCATCTGACCATAAAATTTTTTCAAAGAACCGTGGATCTTCCCTGTGTCTTTCTAACATTGTGCGACAAAAAGCAACTCGGGGCTCATAATCCCGGGGCAGAAGAGCTTGTACACGCTGTACGTGGTATGGATGGAGCACGTTTTTTTGCAAGATTCTATGGGCTGTACTTTTGGGCACACCTGTTTTTGGTTCTATTGCACGCACTGAAGTACTCTGGTCTTCTTCGACAGCTCCTAGCACCACGTCTTCGTAAGGAAGGAAAGATCTTCCTTTACCGTGTGATTGGTTTGGTAGTTGGCCCTCTGAGAACAGTAAGCGGTGCACATTTGTGAACACTCGATGATCTGGATGACGAGCTGCATTCGGGTACCTCTCACAAGTCTCGCTGCAGCACTAGCGTTGCATCTGCATTCCCCATAAATGAGGTGCATGTTAGCATATTCTTGTACGGTGTACACGGACATAGCGGCACTACACAAACACACCATCAAAGATAGTCTAAGGAAAGCAAATGTTGTTTTGAAGAGCAATTAAACAGTCCAAATCCAAATCACAAGCGATCAACAGTCCAGTTCACGAATCCAAAACTAGTAACAGTACGAAATCAACAAGCACGAACATGTAAAGATGCGCAGTAAACGATCGGTATCAAAGTGTGCAATAGCAAGTAAGTGATGTGTTTCATCCATACCACATACAGCGTGTTCAACCTCTCCTGCCCCGGGATTATGAGCCCCCAGTTGCTTTTTGTCGCACAATGTTAGAAAGACACAGGAAAGATCCACAGTTCTTTGAAAAAATTTTATGGTCGGATGAGACTACATTTAAGAAAGATGGGTACATGAACCTGCATAAATTACACGAGTGGCACGTAGCAAACCGACATTTGATGAGAGAAGATAAATCTCAATATCGCTTCAAGATAAACCATTGGACAGGAATTTTAAATGGTAAAATAATCAGTCCGTTTGAGTTCCCAGAGACTTTGACTGCTGAAGTTTATTTGGATTTTTTGAAAAATCATGTAAAAAATTTATTGGTGGACGTGCCACTGAGTATTTACAGGGACATGTGGTTTCAGCATGATGGCTGCCCAGCGCAGTATGCACTCTCAGTGAGAGAGTATCTCGATCAAAACTTTCCAGGCAGATGGATATGGCGGTCTGGTACAATACCTTTAGATTTTTTTACTGGGGAACTGTAAAAGAAAAAGTGTATTTCAAGCCGATTCAAAATGTAGCTGAGCTACGGCAAAGACTATTGGAAGCAGCTGACTTTGTTAATAACCGTGGATTCGCTCGTTTAATAACCCGATCTTTTTTAAGAAGATGTCGAGCGTGTATTGCGGCTGAAGGAAAACAGTTTGAGCATTTGCTGTAAAGGTAAATCATCATCAGCAGCATTTTGACGCCCACTATTGTGCAAACAGTTATCCTTAAGGGTCCTTGTGCGTTTTCATAATCGCTGTTTAATTAGGAAATTTTGAAAAATGTTCATCAGTTTTTTTTCAAATAAAAATTGTGCATAAGTTAACGAGTAATCTTCTAAGTGTTATACCATTTTGGAATCGTTATTAAATGCGCCAACTTTTAAGGTTACTTGCCAAACTCTCGTAGTAGATTTTTTTCCAGTACAGCCAGTTAAAGTTGAGCAAAGTTTTACTTTGGAATACTTGGTTGGGAAATAAGTGGCAATTTTTCCTGAACGAGAAAAGTTGGCAGTAAGGTTGAGACACCAGTTTGAAGATGCATTATTCATCATTACATTGTAAAAATAAAATCAAAAAAAGTTAATATTTGTAGTAACAGGAGTTGACAGACAGCCGTAGGGTGTGAAATTTCTATATTTTTTTCAATATTTTTAGGATAGCTGTTATGACTTTGCCTATCACCCGGTTTCGGCTTGACGTCGACTTCTGGGACACCCTGTATTTATAGGATTAGATATATTGCTGACCATTTTGGAAGTAAAATCTGAATCAATAAATTAATTTTCACTATCTCAAGATTGCCTCAAAGGTAACAGACAGCAATTTAAAATCTTTATTCCCGTTAGCAACAAATAACTAAACTGGTAGAACAATAAATACAGTTCGCCCAGGATATCGGTGTTGATGAAAAGAATGCGGAAAAAATTCGGGTTGTTATTTGGTTGTTGCCACGTCTAATCTTCCGAATTGCTGTTTATGTTGGTAGTTTCCGTTTTAAATTATAAACGAATTGTAGATTTGGCAAACCCTAACCAGCATCATTTTAAACACTTATTGTAATAAAAAAGCGATATTTTCGTGTGTTTTTGTTTTCTATCTGATCAAATTAATATGAAAGATTTTGCTAATTTTCTCGAAAACGAATCGACTGATTTTAAAAAATCAAACGCCAAAATAAATAACTTCGAAAGACCTTTTAAACAAGCTATTACTCTATACCACTTGTCATTTAAAAATTTCAAGGGAATGACCCTGGGGGCCGAGGGTGGAAGCAGGTGAAGTAGTTTTTGGTTAAAAAGTTGACAGATCTTTTGACATGCCTCGACGTTTTGTCTTTTAATCAGTGGTTATCGATAAACCCGTGCTAGGAAGTTTTCAAATGAACACCCTGTATGTAATAAAGTAAACTAGAGGAAATTACCTCCAATTTATGTATTTAGCATTGTTTGTATGATGGTTTCTGCCTAGTGTCAAATTTTACTCTAACACGAGTATACAGGAAATCGTTCGAGTAGTGGTCCCAAAATGGATCCCTGTGGTCCACCAGAAGTAACTAATTAGCATCGAAATAAATTTGATGTTTATCCTAAATATACCAATTTTGCTATTAATGGTTGATGGTGTCAAACGCTTTTGAAAGGTCCAAAAGTAGTTTTAGTATCCCCGTTGTCTGATGCGGTGAAAACATCGTCAGTTACGGGTAGCAGGGTTGAAGTTGTATGATGCGGACGTTGCACGGTTGATGCTAAAAATAAAAACGCTTGCTCTCTTACCTCCACTTCTCCTTGGTCAATTACATAGAAGTTATCTCCTTCATCTCCCTGCTGGATAATGGCCTCTCCAGGAAGACAGTTAACGGGAAACATTGCGTCGAAGATGTCCGACCGCTCATTCTCGTCCAAGTGGGAGAACAGGACATTCTTGGCGATTGCCTATAATAAAAATGGCGTCAAATACATTGACTCTGCAATTTCATTTCAATGGATGAGTGAGTTCTACCAAAGAGCCGTTCATGTCGGCTGGTCGGAGTCCAGATCACCGAGGACTTGATCTTTCACGAACACATCTCGTCAATACCAGCAGCTGCTGGGAAAAAGCTAGGCTATTTGTTTAGGGTTAAGAAGTACTTTTCTTCGCATGACCTCCTCACTCTGTACCAGGCCCAGATAAGACCTAGCCTCGATGCCGGTGCGCGATGTGTCTGCCAGACTGACCGTCTTGACTCCGGTCTAACCGTGTCGAACTTCATACATCTAGAACTGGCCGATAAGACCGCTCGTTTGTCCATAGGGTATTGAGATTATGGAACAATCTACATGAGGAGGGTTTTCCTCCTAACCTTAGGCAGTTCAAAAATAGGATTAACAAAGTTTCTCATAGCAGCCGCGGTGCCCTGGCATTTAGGCTTCTGCCTGCGTGGCTGCTTCAATGTAAAAAAGAGGAAGTAGTGAAATTTTGAAGTTAAAACTCCGTTCTATCGCTGGATTTTTCGTCACGTTTGTTTTGACGCGCAGTAGATGACGTTTGAATAAGGTTCAGTTCCACATACCTTGGACAAGGCCGCCATAGTCTTGTAATCTTTCGGCACCACCTTCTTGACATAGCTGGTGGCATCCTCCTCGGTGACCGGTTCTGCGGAAATGCCTCCGCGCCTGCGCGCCGGTTGCTGGGCGTGCGTCGGGGGCGGCATCGGGGACAAGTCCTCCGGCTCGTCAGGGGACGCCGCCCCGCCTCCCGCCCCGCAACCTACGCCCTGCTGCTGCCCGCTTTTCGAATCGCCGCGAGGCTGTTGCTGGAAATAAAAAATACATCGTTAATCCCTACTGTAATATAATATACAGGATGTCCTCAAAGTTGTGACTTTACTCGACGTACAGATCTTAAAAGATAAGCGGTTTTTCCTAGTTGCGTATACATTGATTTTCTTTAATGTGCCCCTCCCCTTTGATTTTTTGAACGGATCAATTCAAAAAATTGAAACTTGAGGTAATGAAAATGTCAAGATGGCCGCTGGGCGCCATCTTGGAAAAAAATTATATGAAAACGGAGGTCTTGTGGCACATCATTTTGAAGCTCCTAACGAGTACTTTATAACCCTAGAATATAAAGTCTCGTGAAAGTTACGCGTCGCACCATGAATAAAAATCGCTCCGATTTTTTCTTCCAATGGACGAAAATTGATCATTTTAAAAATAGTTCAAACAGTATTTAGCACTAAAACCGAAAACTAAGTAAGAATATTTTAACTGTACAATGTATGTCTGTTTTCGTACTGATATTCTTGCCACTGTTAACAAAAAATAACAAAACAAGTTTTTATCGCTTTTGCTGTGGATACGGCAGGGAATTACAATTATTTGTAGAGATATGCATGTTAGTGGGTTTGTGTTCAAGTAACTATTAAATGCACCACCATTTTGTCGTAGGTAAAGGTATTGACTTTATATTCTAGGGTTATACAGTACTCGTCAGGAGCTTCAAAATGATGTGCCACAAGACCCCCGTTTTCATATAATTTTTTTCCAAGATCGCGCCCAGCGGCCATCTTGACATTTTCATCTGTCAATTTCACTCTAAAGTATGGTATCCACGCATCAATTTCATTACCTCAAGTTTTAATTTCTTGAATTGATCCGTTCAAAAATTAGGGGACATTAGAGAAAAGCACTGTATAGTAGCATATACGTTTTAAGATATCAGAGATATTAGGCTCTTCAAAATCAATCAAACCTAATCCGCTCCTGTATCTCGATCAGATCAAATACTCAACCCAGGTGCCAACAGAGTATGTAGACAAAACATTCATTTACCAATCAGTTCGAAAAGAAAAAACAAAATTGCACATTCGTACAGCAATATCGAACTTGTCGACATGATTTTAATTTATGGTGAGTGTCTTCAAAATGCTAACGAAGCTCCGCGAGTGTATGCAGATCGCTTTTCCATACGTTATCCTTCAGGGTCGAGTAAATTTGTTTAGCTTGTGCAAAGAGCTACGGATACTCACCTCGCGAGAGATTTTTTGATAAACCTACAAAAACTATGAAGATAAAGGAACGTATTCAGAAATAGACAAGGAAATCAACTCATATAGCAATCTACCAGCGATCCCAAGATTTCATAATCCTAGATACTATAGATTTATCTGCATCAGCTGGAAGCGTACCCAGCGAAAAAAAATTTTCTAAGCTGGGCAACATTTACGATGCCAAACGAAGCAAGTTGACTTCTGACATATATAATACCTACAGGATGTAAACGTTATGGTAGTCATTATTGAAATGGGTAATAGGGGGGTAAAAGTTCATATGACCCATGGTCCAAGTTAAGCCAAAATTTGTAGTCAGTAAGTAAATTCCATTAAATTAAATATTTAAAACACACATGACAACAGCGCGTCGGACATTCATCACTCTTATCGAACCGGCAATCGATCGCAAACCGTAACAATGGTTAGTTATTGTTCGCGTACGTCGTCCTGTTTATTTACAATGTTCTCGAACTAAGAGTTCGCCGACATGTTGTTAGTTTACGGTAAAGCTCGTCAGGATTCAAATCTTGCAGCTCAAACTTATCGCAACAGATATCGCCAACGGGTACACCCAGTCAGAAGGACATTTGTGCAAGTATACCAAAGACTTCGAGATACAGGAAGTGTTCAGCCCACTAATATTCGCACTCGTGAAAGACAGGTTACTGTAGAGCAGGAGGAATAAATGCTAAATATCGTAGAAATCAATGCAGATATCAGCACTCGGGAATTAGACCGCCGCGTAGGACTATCGAATACCATAGTCCATAGAATCCTACGGGAAAATTTGCTTTATCCCTACCATGTGCAACGAGTGCAGGCCTTGTTACCAGAAGACTATCCTCGCAGACTAACATTGTCAGTGGTTTTCGCACAAAAACATTGATAATCCTAATTTTCTTAAAAACATTCTAGCGACGGACGAATGTACTTTTACGCGAGGCGGGTTATTAAATTTCCATAATACTCACACGTGGGCCCAAGAAAATCCTCATACCATTCGTGAAGGTCATTTCCAACAAGGTTTTAAAATAAATATTTGGGCGGGTTTTCTTGACGATCGGGTAATTGGTCCTTTCGAGTTACCCCCACAGTTGTCAGGAGAAGGATACCTCAGCTTTCTAGCCAATAACCTACCAGAACTTTTGGAACAGACCTTAGACAACATGCCACTACAACGGAGATAGAATTTGTGGTTTCTTCATGACGGGGCACCACTACACATTTTTAGAGGCGTCATTCAGTATTTGAATGAACATTACCCAAATCGCTGGATCGGTCGAAATGCTCCTGATCCTCGAAAATGGCCAGCAAGGTCTCCTGACCTTAATCCGATGGATTTCTGTTATTGGGGAGAACTTAAAGGGATGGTTTATGGGGCTGGTCCAATAACAACTGAAGCACAACTTCGCGAAAAAAATTTTAATGTGGCTGAAATAATAAATGGACAACTTCGAGGACCTAGAGTAAGACGAAACTGGGTTCGTCGTAATGAAGCTTGTATGGAAAGTGGAGGACGACATTTTGAACACCTTTAAATACAAAAAAGTGCAGTGTGGGTTTTAAAAAGAAAAACAATATATGTATCAATTGTGTTCCCTATTTATAAGTGGATTTTTTTAATACGTTCAATAAACTTTCACACACCAGGTGAAGCGCTGAGACAGTTAGTGGTAAAGCCGTTTTTTTAATTGTTTGCATTTTACGAGTACATTATCAACTAATGAAATAATACCTAAGAGCCAAAAATAACAAACTCCATCTGTATTTCTCTAAAAAAATGCCGTTTTGACCCTCATGTTATCTGAAAATGTTTCTTTCAACCCCCTCTGTCACCTATTTAAATAATGACTCTCATAACGTTTACACCCTGTATATCATAATCTTCATAAATTAAGCTTTAAGTACTCAAATATGTTTTATTCGTTTTTGAGGCTTCTGTTTTTATATCTTCCATTTATTTATTTATCTTCAACTTCAAACCAAAACTCAACACTGAATCTTGCTATCAAGTTTCGATTTTTATGCATATGTAACAAAAAGATGTTATGTACTTTGATGCAATTAATGAAAATAAATATTTATGCATTTTGTTTTTCAATTCAATAACATTGCCACGAGTGATCACAATACATAGGTCGATAGATATCCTAAACCGCATCGCTGAGAAATAAGCACATCGTCGGCAAATAATGCATAATCCGCAAAGATCCGACGCGTCGGATATTCCTGCCCTGGGGTGACTCATGGCGAATCTCTCTTCGTGGGCCTGGACCTTCCTGGTCCAAAAATTAAGTACCTCTTTCCTTTTATTGTAATTTTATTGCGCGGCGTTTTGTTATTACACTTAAAGGTTTTTTTTGTGTTATGGTTTGAGCCTCCACACCAGCAAGTCTGTTCAACCCAGAGCAAACTTGCCTCCACGTCACAGTCGTGACAATATTAAAACGCTACCGAACTTATAACGGCAAAACAGGCCGAAACAGGGTACTCCATTTAAAAAAGCTCAACTTTATTCGATTGCACTTTTCTCAGACACCCTATGAACAAAAAACGCATCAACACTATTTATTCTCGATGAGGAAACCAAAGGGTTAACTACAAAAGAACTGCAACGTCTAGTGCTATTACAGCAGTACCACAAAAGTATTTTACAACAAGAGTATTATAGAACAAAGTTAGAAATGATGCAGCGTCAGAAACCACCTGTAACTTATGATGTTCACGAAAATAAAACTTATTATAACTTATAAATACACACAAATCAGTAAAACTATTTATTACTCGTATAATACTCAAGTTTCTTCTTATTTGTTGATCTAGTTGGCGGAGAGGAAGTTCGTCATTCTCATGATTTCCTTCATCTTCATCTAGGTTTTGTTCAACTAACTCAAAGTCAGGATCGCCCAAGCTCGTCGCAACACTATGGAGTACAATACAAGCAATAATTATTTTCGGCACATTTTCCAACTTTACGCGGCAAACATACTGTAGGATAGGAAACCGGCGTTTCAGGTGGCCGAAACAGCGTTCAATTATAACTCTTCCTTGTTTTAAAAGCTTATTATAATTTATTTCTACACATGGAGTACGATTTCTGAAGGGAGTCATAAGGCATGGCTCAATACCATAACCGTCATCGCCAAGTAGTACAACATTTGCTTTATTTATTAGCTGTGATCTAGTCTGTGAATTACTCCATATTCTGGAATCATGCACTGATCCAGGCCAACTGCCATCAACACTTGTGAACATATATCTGGTATCACAAGTGGCTTGCACATTTAAAGTAGGTTTCCCTTTTCGGTTGATATACTCATCTCCATGGCGATTTGGTTTCAGGATTCCTGTATGTGTACAATCAATTACACCAATTGCTGTCGAAAATGTATACATGCTTTGCCATGTCCGCTTGGCCTCCATCAGTTCATGGTTGGTACTTGGAAACTTGATCCATTCGTTCGACTGTGCAACTATGCTGTTCACAACTCTATCCACAGTACGACTAACACCAAGTTCCTGCCCAATACCTTGTTGATATCCAGGGTCACCGAGATAACGTAGACATATCTTCATTTTAAGAAGTCACGACCAGGTGAAGGTAAACGAGGTTTGTACGTTTTAACATCCCTAACATCCACAATTTCCGCCATCATCGTTTGACCACCTTTCGTTACGAAGTTGAGTCTGCTACTGACCACACTCAGAATTGTTGAAGGATATGCTTCCTATGCCAAGTACAAGATGAAGATTACGAATATCCTTTTACTTATATCACTGCTTTGAAGGATATGCTTATACTCAAAAGCAAAAGCATTTACTTCAAATTATTATAAATACCATCTGGAGGATTTCCTTCAAAGTTTGCAAGTACTAGGATATCTTTTGTTTTATGAATACGGCTCATTATCTGAGTGTGTTCACTTGTGAGTACCTACGAATCTCGACTGCGCCAACTCTAACCTATTAACACCTCCTTACCTCCTCAAGCCATAAATATAACACAAGAATAATATTCTTCGTAAATAATGCATTGCGTCCGACCCACAGCTTCAAAAAAATGGGAGGGCGGTATCTCGGATTGAGGTCACGTTCAACGCGTTCCAAAAATAGCTTTCTGTATTTGGTGCTCGTTTTCCACCGGACAACGATATAACGCATGGTGATTAAAGGCTTCGTCGGTTTTCACAATCTGAATTCATGAATGGTACGATATATTGGGAACATTTTTTTTTTGTGTTCGAAGCCGTAGGAACGTTTGTTTTTTCGAGTTCCAAACCGTATACCGGGTGTTTCAAATTCGACACTCATCATTATCACTCAGTGTGAAACGGTAAGTGATACGGACTCGGTTGATGGGAGCAGAGTTGCGCATTTAGGTAACTAATGGCACACACAAAGTATTGCAAATCAGTCTAATTTCCGGAGACCGACGAATGGTTTGTTCGTACAGTAGTCGGTAACTTGTCGGTGACTGTCAAAATCAGACAGAATCAGAGAGATGTTGCCACGCTCTTTCTTTTTTTTTAATTAATTAAAATCACTTTTTAATTTCAAGCTAAAGTTATTTCTCTCAATTGAGGCAATGGATGATTAAAAAAAACTAGGGGGTTACTGAGGATAAAACCGTGATTTAGCGTTGGCAAATTAGGCCCTATGCTCAGGTACACCGGAGAGTAGGGGGGTATTTTTTTAGGGGCGCCACCAGCTTTTATCCGCCTTGGTGTTGAAAGGCACTCTTTAGCCCAAAACCCCAAGAAACAAAAACAAAAATACATACAAACAATAGATTTTCTGTGTGGGTAAATAATTGCTAAAATTAACATCAATACATTTTATTACATCTACTAACGGCTAACAACAAAAATTTAAGCCAGCCAAACTAGGAGATCTCCCTTAATGCGAAAGCTTATTGACTAACTAATTTAAAATGGGCGAGAAAGGCTTCAAAACCGTAGACGTAAGAATCCCTATGGTGGAAAAAGGGTCTCTGTTCGGAAAGAGGTCCCCGGTAGAAAACGTGTCAATGGATTTCCAGTAGCGAAGATTCCCCCAAAATAAAAACCCTAGATGATGTCGGGTAGGGTTTTTCACGTGGTTCCGTGTGGCGGAAAGTGCAGCTGAAGACAATAAGATCCTACAAATTGTAGAATTTCTCGGGGAATGACCCAGGAAATTATCTATGAAATTTTCTTCCACAATCCAACGAAGATGCCCCAGGCAAAAAAGGAGGAAACTTTCAGGTCTTCTGGCACTAGCGGAACAGAACAAGATGCCCCTCCGATAGTGGAAGGAAGTCCCCTCCCAAAATTTTAATTTTTTCGACTTCTAACAAGTTCCACTGCCGCAGTCTTGATCCAAGTAACTCTGCCTTACATTTTGGAAGTTCTAAATCTCTTACAAGATCATTTAATTCTGACTGTGTTATTTTGTGCGGTTGGTGGCATGACGTGCTCGGTATAAAATCAGGATCTCTTGACGTTGATGGCATATCTTCTTCCTGACGAATCACTCGATCGCCATGATCTGATTCGTTTTCTCATTCGCAAGTGTAGGATTCTGGGGGTTTTGGAATAGGATTTTCGTCACTGTGAGGCACAGGTCTCATCGCAGATGGTATGTTTGGGTAGTTAATAACCGATTTTTTTTTCTTGGACATACCTGTGGCTTGTCCAACACAAGGTACCATGCAAAAGTAACAATCATTAATATGATTTGTAGGCTCTCTCCAAACCATTGGGACAGCAAAGCGCATAGACCGTTTTTTGCCATTTAACCAACTCCTCAGACTTGAAGCACACGTATTACAGCAGATGTGGGGTGCCCACTGTTTGTCTTGATCACCTAGTTTACAACCGAAATAAAGCTGATATGCCTTTGTTATTAGTGGAGTAATAGACCGTCTCTGAGACGCAAAAGTCACATCACCACACACGTAACAAAACTGATCTGGATTGTTTACACACTTTCGAGACATCTTGCATGAACGCTGTCAGCCACCTGAGGAAAAAATGGCTAATATAAAACAATATAATGTACACGTACATCATCTTTCCTTGCCGAATATAAAAATGTAGCACGTGCATTCTTGTGAATTACAGTATATTAACACTGTCACAGCAGGAACACATACAATTACCGTATCTCTAAAACTTGAACTAATATTGAAAAAATAAGTTTCATTCCGGTTTTAGCACATTAAAATAGTAATATTTTGTTGATTTTATTTAGGATATGTTTTGGCTGTTGATCAGTGATATCAGCCAGCGCCGAAGTACTTTGTGCTCAATTTTTTGTTTAGTGACCAGGTAATGGCAAAATGAAGATTATGAATACAGTATGAAAAATCCGAGCAATAGGGGACATAACTTTCAAGAACCATAATTAATAAGATTTTAGCGATCACTAATCTTTTGAAAATTTTTGTTACAGTTGCAAAATGCGCAGTTACGCGATTTAAGTTTTACTTCTATGTACTTTCGTAGTCTCAGTTCTTTTTATCCAGGTTGAGAACGCTGGGAAGCTTAAAGCTATGTAAGCAGATCTTGATAATTGCAGTTATGTTCAGCCATTTTAGCTTTTTAGTATATAACACCCTTTATTATTTAAAGACGTTATTAAATCCTTGGGTGTTATAATAAATAGTTTTACTGATTAAAGTGTATTTATAAGTTATAAGTTATAAGTTATAACAAGTTTTATTTACGTGAACGTCATAAGTTACGGGTGGCTTCTGACGCTGCATCATTTCTAATTTCGTTTTATAATACTCTTGTTGTAAAATACTTGTTTGGTACTGCTGTAATAGCACTAGACGTTGCAGTTCTTTTGTAGTTAACCCTTTAGATTCCTCAATTTGCTCACTGCGCTCAGTATATATACTAAGTGACATATAAACCCGAACACCCAGTTTAAATGGTTTTATTTTAATAAAATTTTGTATAAGTACTTAATGAAGCATAATAAGTAAATGATAAAATTTCAAATGATTGCACTGCTTTAAAGCCCTTTGACCTTTAATAATGTGTGGACGCACCCTGATGTGCTACGCATTCTCCAACGCGCCTAGGCATGCTTCTGATCAGGTGGTCAATGTCCTCCTGTGGTATTTCATTCCAGGCAACCACCAACTCCTCTCGAAGTGCTTCTAGAGTCTGAGGAGGACGTTGCAAATTGAGCAATCTCCTACCCATCATATCCCACACGTGCTCAATTGCGGATAAGTCGGGAGATCTTGGTGGCCATGGTAACAATGTGACATCATTATGTTCAAAGAAGTCTATTGTGACTCTTGCAACATGTGGTCGGGCATTATCTTGTTGGAAAGTTGGATCTGCCAGGGTGTCAAGATAGGGTAAAAGATGGGGTTCTAGAACTTCGTGGATATAACGCTGCGCGTTCATGTTACCTCTGATGAAGATTAAAGGTAACTTGGACCCATAAGCTATAGCACCCCAAACCATAACTCCAACAGTGTGATGAACATGACTTTCAACAAAAAACTGTGGATTTCTCCATACACCACGTCGCCTTCTAACCCTGGCACGACCATCGTTCATGCCTAAACAAAATCGAGACTCGTCACTAAAGACAATACTGTTCCATTCCTGATCCCAGAGTGACCGTTGTCTGCACCACTCAAGGCGATTACGTCGGTGTTCTCGAGTTAAAGGGAGGACCCAGTGTGGCCGGTATGAAAACAAGCCAAAACTTCTCATTCGTCGGTAAACACTTCGCATTCCAATAGGTCTTCCGTGTTCTGCAAACCATTCATTTGCAATGGACCTGGTAGTGGAGAAACGGTCGCTTAAGGCCAATAATCTTAGGCGGCGATCTTCACGGTCTGTTGTTCTACGGCGGCGTCCAGTGCCCCTTGCTCTTTGCGTACGGCCTTCTCGAAGCCATGCCTGACAACACCTAACCACAGTGTCTACACTTCTTTGCACTCTAACTGCAATTGCCCGAAAAGAAAGTCCAGCTTCCCGAAGTCCCACTATACGGCCCCTATCTAACTCACAAAGTTGACGAAATCGTACAGGTCTCCGTACTCTAGGCATAGTAACCGATCGTAAAGGATGTCAAGAACCAAAATCCGCCAACGTTGATTCTTTACTGCGGCTGAAATATTCATTTTTAGAGCGTTAGTGAATTAAAAAAAAAACAGTATAAAAACCGGAATGTCCAACTGATAAGGCTGAAAATTTTTTCACTTGTTATTTACAGTCAGATAAATACATACACCAACTTTTATTAAAATAAAACCATTTAAACTGGGTGTTCGGATTTATATGTCACTTAGTATAGTTCACTTCCCAATCTAACAATTTAATTGCTATTGCTACCAGTTTTTTTTAGATCTGTTTTTTCTTCAATCTTAATTCCATCTTGTTGATTTTTTTAATAAGCCTTTAGTATCTAATGGTTTACCGAATGTTGATTCGTATTTTTTCAACATCTTCTTCAAGGCATCGCCCTTTCTCATTTTTATTTTTCGAACTTGTAACTTTTGCAAAATAAAGGGAGCAATGGCAATTTCATCTGCGATGAACTGCAGGTCGTTGCCATTATTTTCTATAGTTTCCTCATCACCTGAGGATGACATGCTTATCAGTTTGATAAAAAACTGTATCTAGTAAAAATACGGAACGGTCTGTGTAAGCTCTGGAGTACAACTGTCAGTGATGCTGATTGAACGAACTCCCACGTCAACTACAAGCTGGAACAAGTCAGGACATGTCGCTCAAGATACAAATACTAGTCAACATTTTACGTCTTCTTGGAGGACATCCTCGCAAGTATAAGGTAATCATTATGAATATGAAAACAAGGATATGTTTATGCTTCTACCTTTTCCTCCGAAGCAAGACCGTATACGTTTACCTTATGCTTCCGAGGATATGCTTCTCTTTTATGAATACGGCTCAATGTCTATGGACTAATTATACGGGCCTGTTTGACTGACTTGATCCGTTTAATTACTATGTTGCCATCATTAAAGGACTGTCAGGCATTCAGTGACTTTACATATAGTTCATTTGATCCAAATGCGGTTGTCGAGAAGGTTATATTGTAACCGTATTTCGTCCGCCGCTTGAATCGTCCAATCATTTAACTGTCGATTTTGTAAAACAGAAAATGGATGTGTTCCGATTCGCTCAAAACACGTCCTGGCAAATTGAGAAAGTCATACCTGTATGACTGGGAATAGGAAAATCCAATTTCAAACCCGCTGTTATGCGTCCACCCAATACATCGTAGTTACATATCTGGTACTCTATATATGTCGTTCAGATTCATAATAGATTTATCAACAAACTTAATTATGTCTTCTGCATTCAGTACACGAATACTGGTTTAAAACTGGAAAATCGTTATTAGGTTATACCACACAGTATTAGCTACTCTAGGTTCTACCAATTGTCGCTTGTCATTTCTCATCGTGTAAGCTATACTAGGACGAATTTTATCTTCCCTCGCAAGCTAAGGGGATATAGCTGGTGCAATATGAGATTAAGGTAAATAGAAAGACAATTTTACTTCCCATGTCCATTGGACGAAGTAGGATACGAACGAGAGATGATAATAGAAATATAACGATAAACGTGAAAACATCTCATCTTAGAAGATTCCGAAGTACCGCCCTGTACCATTTCATTTTTACTGCATGGGCGGTACGAAAACAATTCTACAGGGTGTCCGCAAAGTTGGGGTTTTCCTTTTAAGAAACAACTACCCTTGAAATAACAAAGGTAATGTGTAGTGAAACGAGGGCGACCAAGTAAAAAAAATGAAGGAAAAAGTACTCACTCTTAAAGTTGACGAGAAGGGCTAAGTACGTCTCTGCCCAAAATCATACCGCTCCAACAGAAAATGAAATCAGCTGACGCGCTACCGAGCAGACGCAGAAACCACATTGATTGTCTTACACTTAATGGCACGTCTTCTAACAAGGAAGGCAAATTGTTGCGTAAAAAGTCTAGGCATTGCATTCCGTCCAATCGATTTGGGAGAATAAATGGTCCAATGAGCATACCGTTCACCATGCCAGCCCAAACATTCACCGAAAATGTTTTTTGAAAATGTGCCCGACGCACAGCGTGTGGATTTTCTACTGACCAAACATGAGTGTTGCGAAATTTATTCACCCCATTACGTGTGAACGTAGATTCATCTGTCACCAATATGCACTTCAAAAAGTCCGGATTATTGTCATGTTGATGCAACAACCACTCACAAAACCGCACTTTTGCTGGAAAATCGTCAGGTTGAAGGGCTTATACACGTTGGACGTGAAACGGATACAGCCCCTCTTCACGCAGCGTTTGCCACACTTTAGTTTTTGATACTTGCACTTCTCTAGCCACGTCTCTAGTGCATGTTGAGTGATTCTCGTCTACGCGATTACCTCTACACGCGTGACCGTAACCGTCGGTTGAAGGTTGCATACTGACCTGACACACTGACCCCGACCCAGTTCTGTCGTCGGGTTGAGTCAGTGACCTTGTACCAGTCGGTGATGTCGCGGCTACAGGACGGTATTCAGATATTTTTGTTGTTGCAGAGCCCTTTATCTCGGTTCCCTTAAGACATTGGTGTATATGGTACTACGAAAAATTGCTTATGTTTTCAAGATCTACACGTCGTGTAAAGGAAAACCCCAACTTTGCGGACACCCTGTATATGGGCAACGATGTCAGGGTAATATTAAAGTCACTTACTTGGTGACGAAACGACAACGAGCTATCCTCCTTTGGCAAGCGATAAGGGCGATATGATCGGATTGTCAGGGCCAACACCTATTTTTAGAAGAAGACTTATGAGTATCTCCCGTATTCAACGGACTCATGACATCACATGCACAAATCTACTATTTACCATTACATTAGTGTACCTCAACTACTAGTAAGAATTCGTCACAGAGACTGATCCTGACCGTCACACAGACTGACAATTAAGTCGTCACACAGTCAGACTAGGAGTCGACACACAGACTAACTCTTTGGTCGCTAGATGTAGGGGAGACCGGGGCTAGATGTCACAATTTTCAGTAATTCTTTTTTTTATTCGATCTGAAGCGTTATATGCACATATTTGGTGCATAACTAATATGGTTTATTCTTTGGGAACACTATGTAAAATCGATAAGGCTGTAAAATAATTCAAAATATTGAATTAAAATGTTTCAAAATACAGAAAGAAATGTGACAACTTGCCCTTTGCTGGGGCTGGATGTCACATTGCTTGGGGTTGGTTGTCTCGTGTATTTTAGATCATTAATGATTTATATCATACTTTTAAACATATTTATTATTACAAATAAGACGTAAGACATAAAGATTTGGTATTTAGATACCAAATCTTTATGAGAAAAAAGTAGAAGAGTTTTTGTTACAATTAGTCACTATCGCAGTTATGACATATGTAAAGTTCGCGTTCATCAGTGCACGCATCATGAGACCAATCATTACACGATGAGCATTGGCTACGGTCTAACCTGAACTAACCTAGGGTTTGAAAAATAATCCAGTTACCAAAACGAAAAAAAAGATCAAATTCCGCCACTGGAAAATGAAATATCATGTTTTTTTATGTTATATGACTGGTATATCACGAAAAACCATGTCCGTCGCCGATCCGCCTACTCCTGCTATCTAAGCTCACCGCCCAGCGTACCGGCTGACTCATCTATCCATACAAAACATATACACCGAAAGAAACGATAAGTCGCTGCAGCGTTGCCGCTGCCGCGCATTCGTGGAAAGGGACAACGTTGCCAGATGGACAGTAACTACCGGTACGGCAGGGAAACAATGTCTATGGTCTAATTGCATGGGCCTGTTTGATTGACTTGATCCGTTTAATTTCTCCGTTGTACATGTTCGTAACTGAATTTGTTCTCCAAGGATTTAAATTGCTTATCAACGGATGACGGCGATGCGAAGGAAGTGCAGAGTCAACCTACTTGACGACTTTTTTTAGTTACTTAACTGTATGTTCAATGATTTCATAATATCTTTTTCCACGAAAAAATAATAATAATAATAATAATAATAATAAATTGCTTTTATTGCTGATGTAAGTACAGAAAAAGAAAAAGTACATTAATCTGATGCAGTGAGCAAACGGCAAGGTTCGCTTGATTGACAACCATTAGTTATCAATCTGCGCTCTTCCACCTGACAAAAAAAAATAAAGTAGTATATCAGTAATAATAATAACAGCAAGAGAAAATTTAAACGTTAACACAGATACATATAGACATATTATGTTTTAAAACTATATATTATATTATACATCCATAGATGACATATAACTGTTGCAGGCACCTTGGTAAAACCTATAATATAAAACGAGTTGATGCTTGAATGAGATTGCTAGAAGTTGTAGCTAATATCTTATGAAGGGAAAATGTCAAAGATCAAACGAAAAAGACATACAGAAGAATAATTGGCAAATCAGCGTGCAGTGTTAAATTTAAGTCATCTCAAGTCTCAGCATAGTCTTCACTTCTCGCTTAAATCTCAAAATTGATGGGGCTTTAATTCTATCAGGCAGCGAGTTGTAAACCTTAATAATGTCATATGAAAAAGAGCACTTATAATTTGAGGTTTTAAATTTAGGTAGTGAGAGATGATGTTTAAACCTCGTATTACGACTATGCACTTCTGTACGGGTCTTGATCTTCTTGTAAAGATAGGATGGTGATTCAGTATTGAGTATCTTGTGGTATAGTACGGATCGATGAAGGAACCTTCTTTTCTCTATATTGAGCCAACCTAAGTTCTTTAAGTGAAGAGATATCGGCTGCCGCCTTCTAATACCACTAACAAACCTGACACAAGAATTTTGAATACGCTGAAGGCTCGCCTTATCTCGATGTAGCAATGACGAGCCGTACGCGCAGTCTGCATAGCTGAGGTGAGAAAGAACTAAAGACTCACACACTATTATTTTTGTTGTCTTGGTTATTATGCTTCTGCTATTGTATAGCAGTTTCAATGATGAAAATGCCATTTTGGTTATAAGAGAGACATGCTGGGAAAAGCGTAGATCTGTATCCATAATAACCCCTAAATTTTTAGCGGAGTTTGTAAAAGTTATTTTGTCTTGTCCGAAATAAATGTCTAAATTATTGGAGTATAGTTCACGATTCTTGTTTTTACCAAATAGTAGAAGAGCCTTAGATTTAGTGGCGTTGACGGAGAGATAATATTTTTTTGTTAGCTGATAAAGAACCTGATAGTTAATCGCGTCGTTAATTTTGTTCTTCAGTGTATTATAGCCTAACCAATCATTGTGATTATTTGTACGATGATACTTTCTTAGTGCCTTATCTCTTAGTTTCAAATTATAGGTAAGCCAAAGTGACTTTTTTCTAGATATGCGGACTGTTCTGTTCTGATATCACAATTTTCAAACAATTACCCCTTAAGCTTTGTCGTGAAGGTCTGTTCGCTCTATGAAAATTCAGAGGAAGCGTGGAAAATTTTCATCTAAATTCTGCATGTTCAACGTCCTAGATTTTCAAGTACAATTAAGGCAATTAAACGACAACGATATCAGTATGACGGTTCGATAATTTCACCCTGCTGCATTAAGCCCCTTGGGGCGATGTTATCAATGTGAATAACAAACTAGGTCACGGCGGGTGGATCGTGGAGTGGCAAGCCATCTGAGTTTGTATAAAATGTATAAGGTTTAACCTGCAATGCGATCATTCCGCTTTTGAATTTTCATTTGAAGATGGGATGCGCTAAAAGCATGTTGCTTATAATTAATTTCAAATTTAGGGGAAGAAAACTTTGTCGATTAGTGTTACATTAAGTATTTTCGCAAAGTGTTTTCCCATGAGTAGGGAATTTGTTTTGTTATAAAAATATTCTTACTTCGTACAAGGACGCAGGCCAAGTCTTTTCAATCAGTCAACCAAGAGAAGTTTCTCGAAATTATTTTCAGCTTCCAAAAATGGTCGCTAAGTGGCGTCATCCCTATTTCAAATTTTCAAACGCTATTATTTTGCAAATATTTATAATTTAAATACTTATTGAATACCCATATCTTGTTAAACGCTCAATTCCCAAATTTTTTTGTTTATGTCAATTTTTCACGGGGCTCCTACAATCACGAGCACCATCTGCTGAGGTAACGGGGGGGTGAAACGGAAACGACGGTGGGCTGGCCCTAGACGATTGTCGGCGCTACTTTAAAAGAGGACAGGATGACTGTGGGTGCATACCAAGGTAAATTTTTATAATAAGAGAGTCGGATATTTCGATTAGCGATCTAGCCTGTAAATCGTTTCCTATTTTGGTACTCAGCGAGTGATCATTTAGTATTTTTCTCCCCTTGTTACTGTTCGTCGATATTGTGTTGTTGAAATGTTGTGCTGCACTCTTGTTGGTGTGATTGTTCTTGAGTGCTTTTTTTATCAAGGTTGATAATGGACAATAAAAGGTCATATGCGACCATTTTAATTACGAATGCAGTGAGTTTAAAGAAAATGAATAGTTTTATGGCGAATTCTGTCAAAAACCTGACATGAACGACATTGATTTGGAGGTTGCTAAGCAAGAATTTTTAGGGAAACTTGAAAAAAGTGACGACAAGATTTTGCAGATCGAACAAGTCACCAAATCACAGGACCGTACTTTGTGGCGCCTTCATCGGAGGATAAGGTTGACAGAGTCTCGATTTGGTGAAGTTTGTAGAAGAAGGCAGACAACAAGCTGTAAAGTTCAAGTAAACTCCATCATATACCCAACATAGTTTTTTAGTAAGTCAATAAAAAAAGCAATACAAAAATCATTGGACACGGCAGTTCAATCTTGTGGTTTGTTTATTGATCCCACAAATTTATTTCTGGCAGCATCGCCTCCATCTACCTTTTACAGTAGACAAGACATGTACTTAATCCAGGTATAAGCCCACCTGTTTATTGCTTATCAAAATTACCTAACTGTTTCCTCTTATTTTGAGAGCGTAAGATATTTTTATGACCCTCGTGCAATTGTTACCATGCACCACATGACCCTTGTAAAGATAATTGTGTTTATTGATTTGAATAAGCGAATTTGAATTTGAGTTCTTGAATTTATTTTACTAAAGATATCAAATTATTTGAATACATTTTTTCTTAGTCAGAACGCACCGTCGCGTCGCTTGGACTGGCAGGACGAAACAGTAGACTGAATTTCGCCCAAAAAACGATTTGCACTTCACAGCTTACGTTTCATTTTTTATTATTTCCAAATTAAACTCTTGCAGCGTGCTAAAAACAAAGTCCACAGGGTGCTAACGATCCACTTTTTCGATTTTATACACTAGGATCTTTTTAAAATATCAAGAAGTTGAGCACAAAGCATTTCAACCCACCATAATTCTTGCACAAACTCAAAATTTTGTAAATAGCTCTGATAGCACCTTAGGCAATTATGTCCTGCTTATTTCCAGAAAAACATCACAAACTGCAGAACACAAATTGAAGGTAATGGTAACGGGTCATGAAATTCAAATGAAAATGCAGGTATAAAATCTACCAAATTATCGTTCTCAAAAACATATTTCCTTGACATGTCGATAATTTTAAAGTTCCACGCTAAATTCCCCTATACTTGACTGGATTGATATCCGAATTCGTTCTTCCCTACTGTCGTCGAATTTTTCTTGCTTAAATTTCCTGTAATCACTGGGACCAGACGCTTCTTAATAATAGAACGTGTTTCACTGATATCAAAGATGTAACATTTAGAATCACCTTCCCTCAACCCCCACTTTTTAAGCAGTACATTTTTTTATTTCAGTGATAAGGAACCCCTGTAACGTCAAAAACGGAGTTTCAGCAATTGTTACTTTTTCTTTTTTGCCTATAGCACCCTTGCCATTAGACTAAAACTACAAGGCTTTGGCATACTAGTGGAAATTTCATAAAAATCCGAGCGGTAATTTCCAAGTTGCTGATGAGTGATATAGTTTTTCGTGATGTAGATGTCATATGACTTAAAAGAACATAGCATCTCATTTTAGAAATTTTTCGCGTTTACAATACTTCCTCGCCACTGGCGTGAGAAGTAAAACAGCTTTAAAATCGAGGAGTATCAGCGATCGCGATTATGAGTACCTATTTGCAGAACGACTTATCTATGAGATATTATATGAAATCGGGTCACCAAATTACCTGAATACGTCCTTTCTTAGTCCGTACATTGGGCCGCAACGCTTGGGTTGCCAGCACAAGATTGACCCTTTATTTTTTGATATTTTTGAATGAAATTTTCATAGTGTGCTAAAAACAAAACCCTGCAGGGTGCTATAGAGCCACTTTTTCATTTTTTTTACTAGAATCTTTTTAAAAAAATCGCGAAGTTGAACAGAAAAAGTGCGCACTTTAACCCATCATAAAACTTGTGCAAAAACAAAATTTCAAAAAGTGCTCCTATAGCACCCTGGGCAATTATCTTCTGAACATACTGTATGAATTTCATTCAAAAATATTGGAAAATGGAGTGTCAGTTTCAAAGCAGCTGAACCCTTGTAAATGGCTTGAAACTCACTGCGTCGGGTCGCCTTAATTTAGAGTGGCGGAAGGGTTGAATGTCATTACAGAAAAAGTCACATAACTTCCGTTTGGCTTCACCGGTATTGATGCTGTTCATTTCATTTGAAAGAGTATTCTCTCTCCTCAGTCTTGTCAGATTAGTTCAGCTTGTGACCTCTAGATGGCGCTTCGTGAATATGTTAGCGTTTTTTTTTATTTTTTTCGAAAAGTTCAAATCTAACTATATTATTTTTTATATTGATCATAAAGTGCCTAAAAACTCCTATAAAATGGTGAAAACCGCAAATCAATATCTTTATTTATTGTGGAGATATACTAAGTGACATATAAATCCGAACACCCAGTTTAAATGGTTTTATTTTAATAAAATTTTGTATAAGTACTTAATGAAGCATAATAAGTAAATGATACGACCATCGTGCATGCCTAAACACAATCGAGACTCGTCACTAAAGACAATACTGTTCCATTCCTGATCCCAGAGGGACCGTTGTCTGCACCACTCAAGGCGATTACGTCGGTGTTCTCGAGTTAAAGGGAGGACCCAGTGTGGCCGGTATGAAAACAAGCCAAAACTTCTCATTCGTCGGTAAACACTTCGCACGCCAATAGGTCTTCCGTGTTCTGTAAACCATTCATTTGCAATGGACCTGGTAGTGGAGAAACGGTCCCTTAAGGCCAATAATCTTAGGCGGCGATCTTCACGGTCTGTTGTTCTAGGGCGGCGTCCAGTGCCCCTTGCTCTTTGCGTACGGCCTTCTCGAAGCCATGCCTGACAACACCTAACCACAGTGTCTACACTTCTTTGCACTCTAACTGCAATTGCCCGAAAAGAAAGTCTTTATACTGCTTTTTTTAATTCACTAACGCTCTAAAAATGAATATTTCAGCCGCAGTAAAGAATCAACGTTGGCGGATTTTTGTTCTTGACATCCTTTACGATCGGTTACGATGCCTAGAGTACGGAGACCTGTACGATTTCGTCAACTTAGTGAGTTTGATAGGGGCCGTATAGTGGGAAGCTGGACTTTCTTTTCGGGCAATTGCAGTTAGACTGCAAAGAAGTGTAGACACTGTGGTTAGGTGTTTTCAGGCATGGCTTCGAGAAGGCCGTACGCAAAGAGCAAGGGGCACTAGACGCCGCCGTAGAACAACAGACCGTGAAGATCGCCGCCTAAGATTATTGGCCTTAAGGGACCGTTTCTCCACTACCAGGTTCATTGCAAATGAATGGTTTGCAGAACACGGAAGACCTATTGGCATGCGAAGTGTTAACCGACGAATGAGAAGTTTTGGCTTGTTTTCATACCGGCCACACTGGGTCCTCCCTTTAACTCGAGAACACCGACGTAATCGCCTTGAGTGGTGCAGACAACGGTCACTCTGGGATCAGGAATGGAACAGTATTGTCTTTTGTGACGAGTCTCGATTTTGTTTAGGCATGCACGATGGCCGTGCAAGGGTTAGAAGGCGACGTGGTGAAAGGAGGAATCCACAGTTTTTTGTTGAAAGACATGTTCATCACACTGTTGGAGTTATGGTTTAGGGTGCTATAGCTTATGGTTCCAGGTCACCTTTAATCTTCATCAGAGGTAACATGAACGCGCAGCGTTATATCCACGAAGTTCTAGAACCCCATCTTTTACCCTATCTTGACACCCTGGCAGATCCAACTTTCCAACAAGATAATGCCCGACCACATGATGCAAGGGTCACAATAGACTTTTTTCAACATAATGATGTCACATTGTTACCATGTCCACCAAGATCTCCCGACTTATCCCCAATTGAGCACGTGTGGGATATGATGGGTAGGAGATTGCTCAATTTGCAACGTCCTCCTCAGACTCTAGAAGCACTTCGAGAGGAGTTGGTGGTTGCCTGGAATGAGATACCACAGGAGGACATTGACCACCAGATCAGAAGCATGCCTAGGCGCGTTGGAGAATGCGTAGCACATCAGGGTACATCCACACATTATTAAAGGTTAAAGGGCTTTAAAGCAGTGCAATCATTTTGAAATTTTTATCATTTACTTATTATGTTTCACTAAGTACTTATTCAAACTTTTATTAAAATAAAACCATTTAAACTGGGTGTTCGGATTTATATGTCACTTAGTATATATTAAAAATTAGGCTTAAATTACAATTTCCAAGTACTGTTGGATAAGGAGGAGGATTTATGATATGAACAGTTGTGTAAAATGTTCCACTGTGATACGATTTTAAGATATTTTAGTTTAAATTTATTTTTACGCTTTTTCGTAAGGGCTAGAGGGTGATAAATGGAAAAAAAAAACAATTTTTTTTTCAATTATGCCTCATAAGCCAAAAAGGACGGACGTCCAGTCCTCCAAAACGACAAGCGAGTTTGAGACTGTCTGTTGTTTGTTAATGTACCAGACACGTCACACTTGTCCATCGTCCCGAAGAGACCAAAAGCCCCCCAAATAACGCGAAAACCAACCCAGAACTGTTGTTGCCACACACTGTTTAATCGCTATGCAATCTTCGACGTCGAAATGTTGCAAGTGCATTGTTTTGCACCTGTTTCAGATGTTACATTTACATTAGTAGCTCTGTGGAAATGATTCATATTTTATACAAAATGTTCGCTATTTCTATAACGTTAATCATAAATCAAACTAATAACATGAACTAAGTGATATAGTTATTATATCACGAGATATTGCCAAGCATATTCAGACAAACAGTTATAGTTTTGGCACAGTATCTGGTAAGATTGACGCACATCAAAGCATGGTATGTTATATTTTTGCGAGCGAGAGCATTAGGAACTACCAACTTTTTTCATTATTTCTTTCATTAGCAGCGTAACGTGATCAACACACACGGTAGAAACAAAGAAAGTTAATCTCTATAAAACAAACTTTTCAGGATCTACCAGAAAGTGTGAGTAATGTATTAGATTCTTTTTCTCCTACTGCAGCCTCGAAGCCAAAGCCAAACCGAAATTTGAAAAAGATCGTGATACGAGTTTGGAGACTGTTAAAAAATTTCATGTTACCCTTTTCATTTTAACTTCACTCGCCACTGGCGAGAAAGTATTCTAATTGCAAAAATGAGATATTTTTTGGATGTTGCATCAAAAAAACCATGTCACTTTTTTCCGCAGGTCTGTCCGCTGATACCACTGATCAACAACCAAAAAATATCCTAAATAAAATCAACAAAATATTACTATTTTTAATGTGCTAAAACCGGAATGAAACTTATTTTTTCAATATTAGTTCAAGTTTTAGAGATACGGTAATTATATGTGTTCCTGCTGTGACAGTGTTAATATACTGTAATTCACAAGAATGCACGTGCTACATTTTTATATTCGGCAAGGAAAGATGATGTAATCGGCATGATTGTGTTACGTTATACATACGTGTACATTGCATTGTTTTATATTAGCCATTTTTTCCTCAATTGGCTGACAGCGTTCATGCAAGATGTCTCGAAAGTGTGTAAACAATCCAGATCAGTTTTGTTACGTGTGTGGTGATATGACTTTTGCGTCTCAGAGACGGTCTATTACTCCACTAATAACAAAGGCATATCAGCTTTATTTCGGTTGTAAACTATGATCAAGACAAACAGTGGGCACCCCACATCTGCTGTAATACATGTGCTTCAAGTCTGAGGAGCTGGTTAAATGGCAAAAAACGGTCTATGCGCTTTGCTGTCCCAATGGTTTGGAGAGAGCCTACAAATCATATTAATGATTGTTACTTTTGCATGGTACCTTGTGTTGGACAAGCCACAGGTATGTCCAAGAAAAAAAAATCGGTTATTAACTACCCAAACATACCATCTGCGATGAGACCTGTGCCTCACAGTGACGAAAATCCTATTCCAAAACCCCCAGAATCCAACACTTGCGAATCAGATCATGGCGATCGAGTGATTCGTCAGGAAGAAGATATGCCATCAACGTCAAGAGATCCTGATTTTATACCGGGCACGTCATGCCACCAACCGCACAAAATAACACAGTCAGAATTAAATGATCTTGTAAGAGATTTAGAACTTCCAAAATGTAAGGCAGAGTTACTTGGATCAAGATTGCAGCAGTGGAACTTGTTAGAAGACGATGTTTCGGCATGTGTTTTTCGTAAACGCCACAAAGACTTACAACCATTTTTCAATATGGAGAATAACTTGGTTTTCTGCAGTAACATTAACGGCTTACTGGCGGCTTTAAATATAAACTCTAACCCAGAAGAATGGAGATTGTTTATAGACAGTTCAACATTGAGTTTAAAGGCAGTGTTATTGCATATTGGAAATATTTTACCATCTCTTTCTGTAGGGTATGCAGTTCACATGAAAGAATCATATGACAATATGAAGTACCTATTGTCATGCATAAAATACGATGAGCTCCAATGGCATATTTGTGGCGATTTGAAAGTTGTTGCACTTTTGCTTGGGCTGCAGCTAGGCTACACAAAGTTTTGCTGTTTTTTGTGTGAATGGGACAGTCGGGCAAAGGCACTTCATTACACCAGACAAAACTGGCCTGTTCGTCAATTCCTAGAGCCAGGTCAAAAAAATGTACAGCATATGCCATTAGTAGATTCGAAAAAAATTTTATTACCACCGCTGCATATCAAGTTGGGCCTAATGAAAAACTTGTCAAGGCATTAGATAGAGATGGGTCAGCTTTTCAATACCTGCGTCAGAAATTTCCAAGACTAAGTGAGGCAAAGGTTAAAGAAGGTATTTTTGTTGGGCCACAGGTTCGAAATATTTTGAAAGATACACAGTTTGAAAACACTTTAACAGGTATTGAAAAAACTGCTTGGAATGATTTCCGTCTGGTGGTCACTAATTTCTTGGGAAATAGAAAAGCTGACAACTATAAAACCCTTGTCAAAAATATGCTGTCATCGTATCAAAAGATGGGCTGTAATATGTCTCTTAAGATAAATTTCCTACACTCACACCTGGACTTTTTTCCTGACAATTGCGGAGCCGTAAGTGATGAGCACGGCGAAAGTTTTCATCAGGATATTTCAACAATGAAAAAAAGGTACCAGGGAAAGTGGAATCCTTCCATGCTTGCAGACTACTGTTGGACTCTTGGTAGAGATGCTCCAGAAACGATCCATAAAAGAACAGCAAAAAGACAGCGTATATAGTGATTCTTATAAGTATATGAATCTTGTTACTTTTTTTAATATATCCTTAAAAATAAAAAGTTTTTTTTCTAAACCGCAACTAATTTTTTTATTTCATTGTCATTTTTGGATTCAGCGCCCCAAAATTAACAAAGAAGTGCACTTTTCCCACAAGATACAATTAAAAAATTAAAATTTGTTGTCCAGTGATATTTGGACCGTATATAACTTGGAAGGTGGTCGTGGGAGAGGATATATCTCAATTATTTGGCGTTAGTATATACGCCTCAAATCCCGGTAATTCTAGGCACCTATAAGACGTATTTGACAGATTATATATTTCTTTGTACATTATTATTATTATTATTATTATTATTATTATTATTATTATTATTATTATTATTAAACAACAAATTTGAGTTGAGTACAAGTACTATAAACTCAAACAAATAATATGTAGATAATAGTGTACAGAAAAAAGAAATATAACAGTTTGACAATCTTAGCACTTCTGAAGTAGACATATACAGAATGGGAACAATATGTTAAGCACTGCGGTGTCTATCATAATTGTTTTTGAAACTGTTGACGATTGCCGAGTTCACTACATAAGATGGAAGACTGTTCCATGCATCGAAGACACGGTTTGAGGTAAAGCGCTGACGAGTAGAGGTTCTAAAAGCTTCCTTCTGCAATTTGAAGTTATGGCCTCTGAGATTGTTCGTTGCCAGACGAAACAGATGCGACATGTCCAGACCAAACAAATTGTGCAGTGCTCTGAAAGTGATGATGAGATCTCCTCGCATTCTTCTATCAGCAAAAGCAGGCAGGTTATAGGGTGTTTCAGTTTATTGTTGCATAACTTTAAGATTCGATAGAACTTTTAAAATTAATGCATAAAGACTATATAAACACGGGTCGAAAAATGCGTGGCTTCCGAAATACAGGGTGTTTAAATTTACTTTCTAAAATTGTTTTTTTTAAATATTTCGAACAATATTTGATGTATAACAGTGAAAATTGGTATACAAGGGTTTTATGGTACGACAAAACGAACCATGGCATAGTTTTACTGTAGCCGCTAGAGGGCGCTCTCTACTGTACCTGTAGTGTATTAAAATGACCGAAAAATTTTTCTTAGTGCAATTTTTTGATTTTTGAATAAAAAAACTGATTCTTCGCACTTTTCTGCATAAAAAAGCTCTCCTGAGAGTTTTCGTTATAGTTAGCCGTTTTTGAAACATTTCGATTTTTAAGGTTCGATGCATTTTTAATTATTTATGGGAAAATAATATTTTTTTTTACATTTTCGATCTGGGTAATTAAGATGATCGTTTAGATTGTGTTTTTAAACACAGCAATAATTCCTAACTCCAAATAAACACAAAAAAACAGAATATTAATTTGTTTAATTTTCCAATATTATTTTTAACAAATTAAATTAATTATTTACAACTAAAATGCTATTGGATAGTTAGGACAAACATACAAAATCTAAAGTACTTGCACGAAATGTAAACCCAATTGTTCAATACACAATTCACATCTACGAATGATCGAACGTGGTATAGCATTATTCAAATAAGGCCTTATTTCATCACATGCATTCCTGATTCTGTCTATTAGCATATCTCTTGTGGTTACGGGAGTCTGGTACACTTTTCCTTTTAGAAATCCCCACACAAAGAAAACTAATGGATTTAGGTCAGTGGATCGTGGAGGCCAGGCGACTGGTCCTCCACGGCCGATCCATCTTTCTGGATAATTTTCGTCCAGCCAGTTTCTAACTATTCTCGAATAATGAGCTGGACAACCATCAAGTTGGAACCAGGCCAATCTTCTTAAATCTAACATAACACCATCCCACATATTTGCATGTTCAGCCTTTAAAAATTCCAAGAAGGTCGCAGCATTTAACCTTGCAGGCAAAAGGTAGGGTCCAAATAGTCGATTACGGTAGATATCAATCCACACGTTCACACTAAATGCATGCTGAAAATTCCTTTCCCGAACTGCATGCGGATTTTCATGCGACCAAATATGTTGATTATGAAAAATTACCACTCCACGTATAGTGAAGCATGACTCATCGGTCCATAAAACGTTACTTAAAAACTCCCTATTATTATCAGTTCTATCAAGAATCCACTGACAAAATGTAATTCTTCGTTCTCCGTCCCCTGGCTGTAGTCCTTGCACAGGTTGCAAATGGTAAGGACGTCTATGGTCATTTCTAAGAACACGGTGAACATGGCTTGCTGAAATTCCCAAGGCACCAGAAGCTCTCCTAACACTTGTCGTCGGATCTCTATCAAACTCACGCGGAATCATACGGGTAAATCTGCGCTGACGAACATTTATGTTTTGATCCCTTTGGAGATTTCCAAAACCATTTTCAATTATTTGGCGATGCACTCTTACAAATACTGAGCGAGTTGGATGTCGTCTGTTTGGAAATCTTCGTGCGTATTCTCTGGCTGCTTCTGCTGCGTTTCCATTTACAAAGCCATACACAAAATGAATATCCGCTAACTCTTGATTGGAGAATAAAAATAGCATTTTTATAAAACTTACAAAAAAAAAACAGGTAAAAGAAACTAAATTTCGTGCATTCACAATTGCAAAAAAACGTTTCAGGTTTCAACAGACAACAAAACTAACTGTCAACTAATTGACGTTTACCCTTATTCTGCTTTCAATTTCAAAAATATTTGCAGGCACAGCCTACTTCTAAAAATTATCGAGATACTGACTTTTTAAGGTTATTTTATCATAAGTAATTAAAAATGCATCGAACCTTAAAAATCGAAATATCTCAAAAACGGCTAACTATAACTAAAACTCACAGGAGAGCTTTTTTAAAGTGCGAAGAATCAGTTTTTTTATTCAAAAAGCAGAAAATTGCACTAAGAAAAAATTTTCGGTCATTTTAATACACTACAGGTACAGTAGAGAGCGCCCTCTAGCGGCTACAGTAAAACTATGCCCATGGTTTTGTCGTACCAAAAAATATTTAAAAAAAACTATTTTAGAAAGTAAATTTAAACACCCTGTATTTCGGAAGCCACGCATTTTTCGACCCATGTTTATATAGACTTTATGCATTAATTTTAAAAGTTCTATCGAATCTTAAAGTTATACAACAATAAACTGAAAATACTTTCGCTAAAATTGTAGGATAGTGACACTATACTTGTCCAATGCGTTTATATGAATGCCAGGGAACAAAAGCTGAGAGGATCCAAGCCCGTTGGCTATTGGACACTGCTAGGATTCTAAACAGTTTATCAGCAGTAACTAAAATATCTTTCAGTAAAACTTTTCTCCAGCATGTGGTCTCCGAGCAATCACAAACAAGTTCATTTCATCGCCTTGTTTTCGCCATCGATGTAACACAAACTATTTCGTCGCCCCCGAGGCATCACGTAAAATATATAAACTGCCCTGCCAAGGTGGAGGATATCGGATTTTGGTGTAATAAAGCGTTTTCGACGTGATCTTTCCTTGAGCGCCTGCTTATCGATCTGGTTATCTTTTATAGCTGATCATAAAAGAAAACGGTAACAGACACCCTATATAAACGAAATTGATTAATCGACTGGCAGGACAGATTTTTATACAAGAACAGGGAAAATTCGTTCTGACAATTCGATGGTTACCAGCTCTCCCGCTGTTCAACTCATAAAAAGTTTTCTGAAAGAAAGGCACCAATGTGTATCATTTTATTTGAACGATTCCAATAAATCCCCCGTTACAGTGGTAGACTACAAGGCTCTATTCTTAGCCCTTTGTATATTTCAGACTTTTCTAACAATATAAAGTACTGCAACGTTTGTCACTACGGAAACGACACACAATTATATTATGGTTTTCATATCAATGCTACATCTTCTTCCTTTAATTTGATCAACAATGATATAAATACCATGTATCACATTTCGGCTGCTTATTGTCTAAAATGAATTCTAAAATAAAAGTTATGGTTTTTGGAGAATAGCAGAAGCGGACTTTACATGGTGGCCAATATACAGGGTGACTTTGAAGTTGAGTCATTAATTTTCAGATAATGATTGTAGAAGGAAGATAAACCAAAATATGTGTGTAAAAATAAAAAAAAAATGTTACCTTGTTTTATAAAGTATCCTCCCGACAAGTGTTTCAGTGCGGACCTGTATTTGATCGTGCGGTCTTGGAGCACCGGCATGCCCTCCCCTGTGAGGTCTTAAGTCACCTGATTCACGAGCCCTTTGTACTACATTAACAAAGGCACGAGGGGTTGGTTGCACTCGATTGGGAAACCGATCCGCATAAATCCGTGATGCCGCGGCAGCATTTTGTAAAGACTCCCCCCCCGTAAATAAGAATCATGTCCACAAGTTCAGCATTTTCGTCAACATGTGCCATTTTTTATTTCGTTTGAGCCACCTAACAAACACCACTATTCACTCACGCGTTACCGACTGACACATTGACTGAATACAACTGAATAAAATTGTAGTAAAAACATCGTGATAAGCGTTTCAAATTCTTTCGCTTTTTTGTTTCCGATGCGATGAACCGATAAGGTGGATTATATCCGTTGTTGCCAAACACGAGCACATAATATTATTATTGAGACAGGGCGGTACTCAAACGTCTAAAGGGCTATAACTTTGTTACTTTAATTTTACCAGAAAAATGTTAAAGGAAAAAAACATTTCTTTTGATCAGATCTACTCACTGTTAAAATAAATGACTCAACTTCGAAGTCACCCAGTATAACTGACTGATTCAAATTTCGCGCCATGTTTGATACATGCATTTCAGTAGGTGGCGCCATTGTAGATGTTTAAAGCACATGGGTCCAATTCATCATGGAGCGCTACACATCCCACAACGCGTCCGAATTGTTAAAACGATTTACTTAAATAATGAGTTGATTCTGAAGCTACGACAAAATTTCAGTAGAAATAATGTGCACCATTCGTCGGTTGGTGCGGAGATTTGAAGAAACAGGTGAAGTTAAAGACTTGCCAAGGTCGGGACGCGTCCGAAAGGTTCGTACTCGGGAAAATATCGAGAGAGTTCGTGAAAGTATAGTGGGGCGCCCTGAGTCGTCTACCAGACATCGTTCTCAAGAACTGGGTATTCGTCGCACGTCATTATGCACTATTAAAAAAAGACCTTGCATTTGCGGCCATACACAATTCAGTTAAACCAAGAACTACAGCCTAGTGATCACTTCGATACGAACGGATTTTTTAATAAGCAGGATTAGAGAAGCCTCGTCTCATTCATCAACGACCACTACGTCCTCGTCGAGTCACAGTTTGATGCGGTGTTTGGTATGGAGGTGTCATTGGACCACTGGCGCTCCAATGGAGGGGCGGTAAAGGGGGTAATTACCCCCCCTCCCAGACGACTGGAGCAGGCTTTGGAAAGGTGGTATAAAGTAAACGTCTTATACAAAAATCTGTAACTTTAAGCGGCATCACTGCCAATCCCCTCAGTGCACATGCGACTGCCGACTACTCTCCCACCAATAGCAATGGTGTGCGCTTCTTCCTGTTGTAACAGGTATAGTCTAGTCTTTTATGGTCTAGTCTAGTGTCTAAATTCTGTACCAGTCCAAAATTTGGCTGACAAGTGAACAAGCGGAGTTTTGTTGATCTGGTTGGTATTAACGCTAGTTTCTATGTTCTATTGATTTTTTATTTTCCACGCATAAGCCAGAAAATTAATTTTTCTTTGTTTTTAATTTTTATACTATAAAAGAATCGTGCCTAAAAAAATGACAGACGGAAAAATGGAAATTGCAATTACGAAGTGTTTGGTCCATACTCCAGCTATCATTATCATCTATGTCTATTTTGCTTAGGAAGTCCCTATATACAGGGTGTTCCAGTTTATTGTTGCATAACTTTAAGATTCGATAGAACCTTTAAAATTAATGCATAAAGTCTATATAAACCTGGGTAGAAAAATGCGTGGCTTCCGAAATACAGGGTGTTTAAATTTACTTTCTAAAATAGTTTTTTTTAAATATTTCGAACAATATTTGATGTATAACAGTGACAATTGGTATGCAAGGGTTTTTTGGTACGACAAAACGAAGCATGGGCATAGTTTTACTGTAGCCGCTAGAGGGCGCTCTCTACTCTACCTGTAGTGTTTTAAAATGACCGAACACTTTTTCTTAGTGCAATTTTTTGCTTTTGGAATAAAAAAACTGATTCTTCGCACTTTTCGACATAAAAAAGCTCTCTTGTGAATTTTCGTTATAGTTAGCCGTTTTTGAGATATTTCGATTTTTAAGGTTCGATGCATTTTTAATTATTTATGATAAAATAACGTTAAAAAGTCAGTATCTCGATAATTTTTAGAAGTAGGCTGTGCCTGCAAATATTTTTGGAATTGAAAGCAGAATAAGGTTAAACGTCAATTAGTTGACAGTTAGTTTTGTTGTCTGTTGACACCTGAAACGTTTTTTTGCAATTGTGAATGCACGAAATTTAGTTTCTTTTACCTGTTTTTTTTGTAAGTTTTGTAAAAATGCCATTTTTATCCTCCAATCAAGAGTTAGCGGATATTCATTTTGTGTATGGCTTTGTAAATGGAAACGCAGCAGAAGCAGCCAGAGAATACGCACGAAGATTTCCAAACAGACGACATCCGACTCGCTCAGTATTTGTAAGAGTGCATCGCCAAATAATTGAAAATGGTTTTGGAAACCTCCAAAGGGAGTGGTAAATTTTCATAATCAACATATTTGGTCGCATGAAAATCCGCATGCAGTTCGGGAAAGAAATTTTCAGCATGGATTTACTGTGAACGTATGGATTGGTATCTACCGTAATCGACTATTTGGACCCTACCTTTTGCCTGCAAGTTTAAATGCTGCGACCTTCTTGGAAAACATGCAAATATGTGGAATGATGTTATGTTAGATTTAAAAAGATTGGCCTGGTTCCAGCTTCATGGTTGTCCAGCTCATTATTCGAGAATAGTTAGAAACTGCCTGGATGAAAATTATCCAGAAAGATGGATCGGCCGTGGAGGACCAGTCGACTGGCCTCCACGATCCCCTGACCTAAATCCATTAGATTTCTTTGTGTGGGGATTTCTAAAAGAAAAAGTGTACCAGACTCCCGTAACCACAAGAGATATGCTAATAAACAGAATCAGGAATGCATGTGATGAAATAAGGCCTTATTTGAATAATGCTATACCACGTTCGACCATTAGTAGATGTGAATTGTGTATTGAACAATTTGGTTTACATTTCGAGCAACTACTTTAGATTTTGTATGTTTGTCCTAACTATTCGATAGCATTTTAGTTGTAAATAATTAATTTAATTTGTCAAAAATAATATTGTAACATTAAACAAATCAATATTCTGTTTTTTTGTGTTTATTTGGAGTTAGGAATTATTGCTGTATTTAAAAACACAATCTAAACGATCATCTTAATTACTTGTAATGCCCAAATCGAAAATGTAAAAAAAAATATTATTTTCCCATAAATAATTAAAAATGCATCGAACCTTAAAAATCGAAATATCTCAAAAACGGCGAACTCTAACGAAAACTCAGAAGAGAGCTTTTTTATGCAGCAAAGTGCGAAGAATCAGTTTTTTTATTCAAAAGGCAAAAAATTGCACTAAGAAAAAATTTTCGGTCATTTTAATACACTACAGGTACAGTAGAGAGCGCCCTCTAGCGGCTACAGTAAAACTATGCCCATGGTTCGCTTTGTCGTATCAAAAAACCCTTGTATACCACTGTTATACATCAAATATTGTTCGAAATATTTAAAAAAACTATTTTAAAAAGTAAATTTAAACACCCTGTATTTCGGAAACCACGCATTTTTCGACCCATGTTTATATAGACTTTATGCATTAATTTTATAAGTTCTATCGAATCTTAAACTTATGCAACAATAAACTGAAACACCCTGTATAAGCACTTCAGTGCATTTCGTTCGTCCAAGATGGCAAATTATATATTTAGTTTTTGAAAATTGCGTGAACGTAAGAAACCTTGTTTTCCAAACAGAAAATGTTCTTTGTTACGAGATACGTGAATGCATGGAAACCAATAATGCCGTTTATTTGACAATATTTGTGTAATTTTTAGTGCTGGTTGAGGGCTACTATTGTCAGGATGAGTAAAAGGAAACATAATACCATCGATTGGTTCCTTTCTAAACAAAACAAACTGTCTGATCCACCGGCACAAGAATTACCGGAAGAAACTGATGATAATCCTACAATTCAACCTGAGCCTTCCACTTCAAAATTTCTGCACCGTATGCTGAAGCAAGTGTTGAACAATCTGGTGCGAAACCTAAAGGATCCAATTTTGTTGATGTTTCGCCATATGTAAATTTCAGCGGCAACTTGTCTTCCCATGAAAAATATACCTTATTAAGGTGTTCAATGATCCCTAATGACTCTTTCAAATATCTCTATTCCACACACTTGAAAAATAATAAAGTGAAACGTTACTTATCAAAAAAACACTTTGAGAAATTTCCTTGGCTGTCATATTCAGAGGAACTACAAGGGCTTTTCTGTAAATATTGCGTGGTACATAAATCAACTAAATTGGGAAAACTTGTTACCGTACCACTAAAGAAATTTTCAAAATTGTATGGCAAAACCGGTGATTGTGAGACACATGACGTCTCAATATATCTAAAGAAGCAGTTTCAAATGCTACGAACTTTTTAAAGATTTACGAAAATCTAGAGAATGATACAAAAAATATAATAGGTTCAGAGCGAATTAAGCAGAAAATCGGCAAAGATTAACTCCTATAATAGAATCTATAATTTTTTATGACGCCAAAATATACTACTTAGAGGGCATAGAGATAGGGGACGACTTTTTTCTAATGACAGCACGAATGACGAGGATGTCCTTAATAATGAAGGGAATTTTAGAGAACTAATACGGTTTAGAGTCGAGAGCCGCGACAATTTATTGGAAGAAAACTCAAAGGCGCATGCTACGTACATAAGCAGCAGCATCCAAAATGAAATTATAGAATGTTGTGGCGAAGAAATCTTGGATATAGTTTTAAGTCGCGTCAGGCAAAGTCAGTATTACAGTATTTTATTTGACGAAACTACATAAATCACAAATGTCAATCGTATTGCGGTATTGTTATCAAAAACATATTTACGAGGACTTCATGGGATTTGTGGATTGCCACTCAAATTTTGATGAAAATACAATGGAGCCCAAGCTCACAGGTCAAATTCTTGCTCAAACAGTCAAGCATTTCATTAAAACCAATAACTTAGACTCAAAACTATATGTGGGCATTGGTACTGATACGTGCAACCTAATGTTAGGTGAACAAAAGGGCGCTGTAATGGAATTGCAAAAATGTTTGCCAAATGCTCTAAAAAGCCCATGCGCAAATCATGCCTTGAATCTTTCGATTTCAAAAAGCAGCAGTATCCAAGCAGTAATGAATACTGTAGGTATAATGAAGGAAGTAATTGCGTTCTTCAAAGCATCCGCTAAAAAAATACAGTATTAAAAAGAAAACTAGACGGATATCAAATTCAAAGTATGTGCGAAACACGATGGACCGAGAGACATGATTCTGTGCTCCAATTTGAAAGTAAATTCGAGAAAATTGTAGAGGTACTAAATATACTAAGTGACATATAAATCTGAACACCAAGTTTAAATGGTTTTATTTTGATAAAATTTTGTATAAGTACTTAATGAAGCATAATAAGTAAATGATAAAAATTTCAAAATGATTGTACTGCTTTAAAGCCCTTTGACCTTTAATAATGTGTGGATGCACCCTGATGTGCTAAGCATTCTCCAACGCGCCTAGGCATGCTTCTGATCAGGTGGTCATTGTCCTCCTGTGGTATCTCATTCCAGGCAACCACCAACTCCTCTCGAAGTGCTTCTAGAGTCTGAGGAGGACGTTGCAAATTGAGCAATATCCTACCCATCATCTCCCACACGTGCTCAATTGGGGATAAGTCGGGAGATCTTGGTGGCCATGGTAACAATGTGACATCATTATGTTGAAAGAAGTCTATTGTGACTCTTGCAACATGTGGTCGGGCATTATCTTGTTGGAAAGTTGGATCTGCCAGGGTGTCAAGATAGGGTAAAAGATGGGGTTCTAGAACTTCGTGGATATAACGCTGCGCGTTCATGTTACCTCTGATGAAGATTAAAGGTGACCTGGAACCATAAGCTATAGCACCCCAAACCATAACGCCAACAGTGTGATGAACATGTCTTTCAACAAAAAACTGTGGATTCCTCCTTTCACCACGTCGCCTTCTAACCCTGGCACGACCATCGTGCATGCCTAAACAAAATCGAGACTCGTCACTAAAGACAATACTGTTCCATTCCTGATCCCAGAGTGACCGTTGTCTGTACCACTCAAGGCGATTACGTCGGTGTTCTCGAGTTAAAGGGAGGACCCAGTGTGGCCGGTATGAAAACAAGCCAAAACTTCTCATTCGTCGGTAAACACTTCGCATGCCAATAGGTCTTCCGTGTTCTGCAAACCATTCATTTGCAATGGACCTGGTAGAGGAGAAACGGTCCCTTAAGGCCAATAATCTTAGGCGGCGATCTTCACGGTCTGTTGTTCTACGGCGGCGTCCAGTGCCCCTTGCTCTTTACGTACGGCCTTCTCGAAGCCATGCCTGACAACACCTAACCACAGTTCTACATTCACCAACTTTTATTAAAATAAAACCATTTAAACTGGCTGTTCGGATTTATATGTCACTTAGTATATTATATCAAATGGGAAAGACCACGAAGTTTCTTCAAAAGCGGAGTCTTTGAAGACTGCTATTACTTCCACCCAATTTATCGTATCACCAAAGTGTTTGTGCGATATATTAGCTTTGACAGTCAACCTGAGTAAGATTTTACGATCAAAAAGAATTGACAAACAATACACTGTCAAACTCATAGGAAATATTATTTCAGTTGTACAAGAAAGACGCACAAATTCCGAAAATACAATAGAATACTATTCGCATCTGTAATGAAATCACATGAAACCCTGGGTATTGAACTGACTGTGCCAAGAATAACAAGCAGGCAAATGAACAGACCGAACATAGTTACGACTGACAAGGAAAATCATTACAGACTGAACCTATATGTCCATTTGCTAGATAATATATTACAGGATTTGGTATACCGGTTCAATGAAGAATCTTTAAATATATTCAATTTTAATATTTTCTTTGCGTCAATATTTAATTCAAAAATTGAAGCTGAAGTAATGTACATATTAGAAACAATCTCTAAATATTTGCATGGACTAAATAGTAACGAAAACAAAAATTTAATAATTACCAGATTAAAAGCAGAATTTGACCTTTGGAAGTCACATACACAAGATATTATAGACAGTGGAATGTCACTGTATTTATCATGTGATGAAAACATTTCTCCTTCAATTAATAGATGCCTACAATTATTGATTTCATTGCCGGTAAGTGTTGCGACATCTGAAAGAAGTTTCTCCCATTTAAAGAGGATAAAAACTTGGCTGCGCTCCACTATGTTACAAGAGCGATTAGTGGGTTTAGCTCTTTTGTATATGCATAGCGATATTAAAATAGACGTGAATACAATCATAGATCGGTTCGCCAGCAAAAAGAATAGGCGCCTTGATTTTGTAATATAATAACACCTGAACTTTGACCAAGTTTGTCTCTCAAATCCATCTCCCTTCTGTTGGCCAATAAATAAAAAAGCAGATGTAATTAAGGGTTTACTTACGTTTAAAACACGACGGTGATCTTTTCCAAAGTATCCAATCAAGATATGTGGTTTTATTTATTGGCCAGCAGATTGATATAAAAAAAATTCTGTTCAAATCACTTTCTAAGCTAATGTAATGATTGTTTTATTTTGAGACTGTGAACTGATGTAGTTTTATAGTTTATATGTTTTTGTTTTTGAGACTAGCTAAGAGAATGTAGTTATGCAATATAATACTTTTTGTGTTTTTCTCATGATTAAGAATTTTATTTTGATTTACATTCAGTTTTATACTTTATAGAAGTCGTAACATATTTGTTATTGTTATTTTTTTCATGAAGATGTATTTTTTGTTGCTTTGACATTGTTATGTAGAAAGGTCTGTGATAGTTTATATTATTTTGCATTTTTATTTTAATATATGAAGATTGCTCGAGCTTGGTTTGGTTTATTTACACTTTGATTTCATATAAAATTACAGTAACAAATTCATATGTCTCCATATGTCCATGCTTTTAATGTTAAATCATTATAACACTTCAGTACGTCACACTGAGAATTTACTTTCCATTTTACCCCTTCCAGACTGAAATCCTGGGAGCGCCACTGCATTGGACCTTACTGCTTTGAAGACGCTGCAGGTTATTCTCTTACTGTCACTGGCGAGCGCTACCGTGATATGGTGCAAAACTTACTGGAAATGGATGAACACAAAAGTAAAATGACAGCCCTGTCCCCTCAAAGTTTTTATGAGAAAACTTCTGGGTTTAACCTTCAGGGTGTTAACAGTGAGCAGTTAACCTCAAATTTGACCTATATACTTTGTAAAAACTGGTTCAACTGTCGAGGCTTTGAGTATATACAGGGTGTCAAACTTAGAACTACAGCGATTAATAATTCAAAAGATTGACGTAAGACAGTTATGAAAATTTGGGTTTATAGTATTACTGTAAAATTTTTAAAATGTGTGGAACTTCCGGCTGTCTTGGAAGTAGATATCGATTTGGTTGTTTAAAATATGACACCCCGTATATTATTCAATTTTTGGGTTCTGCGCGAGATTATAAATACATTTCATGTTTGAAATATTGGTATATTTATACGCTCCCACCCCAGTAATTCTACGCATATATTAGGTATATTTCAATCATCATAAATTTCCCCTTTAAAACTTAGAAATATCTCAAACGGTCTAGTGTCGATACGTGCGACGTGTTCCGGCTGATGATCGTGCGTCGCTTCCGTACTGCTATGGGCTGATGATGTGAAAGTCAATATCGTCATCCACGAGGGATCAGTCATGTTCGAAGCTATCTTTTTCTCAGAACGGCGAGTAGCCAAGGGAGGGTGGTAGAGGGGGTAATTATATTGTTAGTGCATTCTGAATTCAAAATAATAGTTTATATAGCTTGATTAAGATTAAAAGTCGAAACTGTCAAATATGGTCCAGGCGAGAATCATGCGGCCGATGGTGCCATCTATTTCATCAGATTTTTACTATGCCCGTCGATAGAATTGGAAGAGTCCGCTTGCTGTCAGGTGTTTTTCAGTTCATTATTCTCTTGAACCAGAGGTGGCTTTCGCATGACCTTGTTACGCACATATAGTGGCGCCCAAAGCTGTTAAAGCATCACCTTACTTTGTAGCAGTCATCGAACACGAGAAAACTTTCAGCTACTGCTTCTGCAATATAATATGTTCATGCGATATAACTAAGTAAATCATTTGAGTAAATAGTGAACCATTCCAGGGCAAACGTGCAATGATAGCAATTATAGTAATATACATTATTCATTTCTGTATTTGTTATTTCTCGAGTATCTGGATTCCGGGGATAAGAAGGCCAATTTGTTGTCCAGAGCGTATACAGGGTGTTCCCTAATGGTATTTAGGAAACACCCTGTATACAGGGTACAGGGTGCTTTGTGCGGAAATGGACATAGTGAAATGGCAGGTAGGTAGTATGGACCGAGATATTTTCATATCTAAAAATGTAAAAAGTTCTAAACTTCGTACAAGTAATGTGAGTCTAGCAAAACGGTTAAAAGTCCAGGCCTGGACTCGATTTTTTTTAATCACTTTGTATTTTATCAAAATCTACACCTTTTAAGCGTGAATGGTACTTATTCTTTAGATTCATTGCTCCTATTTTGGTTTTTCAGTTAAAGACTAAGACCTTATAGCGAAATATGTTGAGAAAATCATCTCTCGATAGATAGCATAATCGTTTACGAAATAATGACAGCGTTTCGTGGGAAGTGCCGAGTCAACTTACTTCACATCATTTTTTTTATTTTGTTAGTGTGTGTGATCACTGTGTGTGATAGCCTTTGTCCAATTTATTCTCAGAAAGATAATTCAAACAACGGCCTCCTATCCCCTAATGCATGTGCGTGTTCACGAGCCAGTAGCAAATACTATAAGCATATGAAAAGACCTGTATGTGTATTTCCTTTGGGAACTACACAAAAACAGGCAATCACGAAGTTTTTTGTTACGTTTGAAGTGAAACGCAAAGCGATTATTACATCCCTCGTGTTCCTCCTACTCCACAAACGTCGGCTCCGTTGACTTTGAAAATCAATACCTGAACTTCCTTGAATTAAATTCGGTTCGCCGCTCATCCGGAGTATAGACAAGCGATCCCACTTCTAATTTCCACCGCCGGCACCCACAACTTCCGGTTCGACGCATTTCGATGTGCTGTTTCTACTCATTGCACTGGTGATTATTTCCTGCTTTGTGAGCGGATATAAAGATTGTTTCCGGGATTTAAATTTAGCGCCATCTATTCCGTCTTTGACGTATGGACATACGAGGGTGGTCCCAGAAGTACCCGACCCAATGAAGAAAACACAAAAATTTAAAAAAAAGGAATTTATTTTTCAACATAATCTCCTTTGAGCTCTATACACTTTTCCCAGCGATGTTCAATAAGTCCGATACCCTTTTTATAATAAGAACAGTCTTGATCCTCAAAATAGCCATTAACTGTCGACATCACTTCTTCATCGTCGGAAAATCTTTAACCACTGCACCATTTTCTCAAGTTTCGAAACAGAAAATAATCCGAGGCGGCTACATCTGGTGAATAGGGTGTATGACGTAGCAATTCAAACTTTAATACGTTAATTTTGGCAATAACGGATTTGTGAGCTGGTGCATTGCCTTGATGAAACAACACTTTCTTCTTAACCAAATGCGGCCGTTTTTGCTTAATTTAATCGCTCAAACGCTGCAATAAGTTCGCATAATACTCGCCGTTGATAGTTTTACCTTTTTCAAGATAGTCAATGAAAATTATCCCACGCGCATCCCAAAAAACCGACGCCATAACCTTGCCTGCAGATGAAACGGTCTTCGCCTTCTTTGGAGCCGGTTGTCCCTTTTGAGTCCATTGTTTTTATTGTTCTTTTGTCTTGGGTGTGAAGTTATGGACCCATGTTTCATCCAAGGTTATGAAACGACGCAAAAATTCTGCTTTGTTGCTGTGAAACTTCGTTAAACACTCAATTGAAACATCTTCACGCCACTGTTTTTGCTCAATTGTGAGCAATCGCGGCACTCATCTTGCACCCAGCTTTCTCATGTCCAAATTTTCAGATAATATGCGATGAACCGCACGTTTTGAAATGCCTACTATGTCTGCCAGCTCGCGAAATTTCAGTCGACGATCATTCAGTACCGCTTTGTGAATTTTCTTCACCATTTCTGGAGTCGTCACCTCATTTGGTCGACCACTGCGATGCTCGTCTCTCTACTACCCAATATTTTACTGTTGTAAACGCAGGAGCAGACTTACCCAGAGTAGAATCCAGTTCAGCTTTTCTATTGGTTGGGCTGAGGCCTTTGAAATAAAAGTATTGTACCACAGAACGATGACCAATTTTCTCCATTTTCACAAATTCACTGAAAACGTTCAGTACTGATGGCTGCCAAACAAATACTAAGCAACGTGGCGTCTTCAAACTTGACACATATGCTTTATATGTTGCATACCCTCTAATACAATGATATTTTTCAAACAACTATCGCCATCTCTAGGTCAGGCCGGGTACTTCTTGGACCACTCTCGTATAGGCCTCAGGGCCTGACCACAAAGGTTCCAAAAAGGCTTCGGCCGAGGTATGTGTTAAAAGCCGAACATCGGCTTTGGCACAAAAACTGATCTTCTGTCGGGTATTAATCAAATTGATCACCTCAAATTGTGTCAAGATATTACTAAAAATCTTAGTCGAATAGTGGAAATCCCATAGTTAGGGATTCATTAAGTCAACTAGCTTTGATATTTTTATAAACTACTTCTAATGATCATTCAATGTCAGTGAATCCAAAAAAATCAGCAGCAATAATTTTTGGGAAAGATCGGTCAGAGATAATGAACAATATGACGCTACTCTAGATAATGTTCTAATACCGTTCTGCGATTCTGTTAAAAATTTGAGTCTGATAATAGATTTTAAGCTCAGATTTAAAGAGCATATTTCAAAATGTATACAAAGAGCGTATTATGCACTCAAGCTGCTTTACCCTCATAGACACTTTCTTAGCAGAGACATCAAACGAATGCTATGCGAAACGTTGGTTTTGTCCCAGTTTTCGTATGGTGCTCCTGTCTATTATCCATGCTTGGATGCTGATACGATATCTAGAATTCAGCGTGTTAAAAATTCATGTATAAGGTACATTTTCGGTATAAGGAAATATGACAGAGTTAGTCATAAGCTGAAGGATTTACAGTGGTTGAACATGAAACAGCGTTCAGAACTATTAACACTATGTTTCTACAATAATATTTTGTCGAGCAAGTCACCGCCATATTTGTATGAAAAAGTCATGTTTAGAGAAAGTCTTCATTCTGTCAATGTTCGTTCGAAACAGAATATTTCTGCTCCATTCCATCGAACATGTTTTTTCGAACGTGTCTTCTCTTACAACATCTATAAATTATACAACTCCATCCCCAGCAAATCAAAAATTCAAGGCAGCTCTGAGACGATTCCTTTTAGATAAGTATAATTAACTTCACTGATAATACTGTAACATTTAGCTTTTTTGGATGAATCTCATGATTATATGATGGAATATTTTCAGTTTTATATTTTCAGTGTTATTTGTTTTTGTACTCATGCTTTTTTTTCTGCTCTCATATAGTTAGTAGTAGGCATGTAACAGTTGATATCACTATTTTAAAATAGAGCAAGGGATGAGTGGATGAGCATGCAGGTCGTGAACTCCCCCTTGAGATTCGAGAGAAATTATTCCTATTTGTTGATCACTATTTTTGTATGCATTGTCTCTTCGAATAAAGCCATTTATTATTATTATTTATTATTAAAGTTCAGATTTCAAACTTGAATTACGCGGTAACCGTATACGCGAGGAAGTGGGGAGAGGTCTTGATCGACGCGTTCAGCGTGCAGGTTAGATTAAGCGATAAATCCGTTAGGACCACCATGTATCTTAACTCGTGGATGAAAAGCTAATTCAGATTTTTTAATTCTTTTATCAGCTGATGAACAAATGATTTTTCTTTATTTGAGTTTACAGTTTTGTCGTTCTTTTGTTTGTTATACGATGAACAAATTATTGCGTTCAATATCTATGAATTGATTTATATTAGAAAGATTATCAAATAATATCAAGCCTAGTTGGATTTTCAAGAACTTGACGTAAAAACAACTTGGCTTGATTCACAAGTCAAGTCATCGTAGGTTGTCAGAGCGGTCCGTGGGACCTTAGCTCTTGAGTCACAGTGTTAGTTTGTAAGCCTGCCAGGTCTGGTATCCCAGAAACCAGACAATTTTAAAGAAAAAAATGGAAAGAAAGGAGAGAAGGAAGAACGAGAGCAAAGGGGAAGAAGAGAATCTTTTAGGATAGGCAGCGTTTAGGCATTGTTAAAATCACCTCACAGATTTTGATATGGTCTAAAAATATTCGATTTTTTTCTAAAGATTTTGTCAAAATGCTCCAATTTTGGTTGTTCTAAGTTGACGAATTAATTTTGATTACAGTGCGAGCCGCGGCCTTTTGAGCTTGCGAACTTGCTCGACTGTGTAGTCCACTGACTCGCGCAACAGAGGGTTGCTGTGCGATTCCGCTGTTGCTTAATGTCGTCCTTTAGGTAAGGGATATCGAGGTATCTATGAAGAGTTTCGTTAGAGACATACCATGGGGCGTCAGCAATAGTGCGCAACGTCCTGCTTTGAAGAACCTGCAGATTGTTTTAGCAATAAAACACCAAGCCGCACATGCGTAAGTCATTGCTGGTCTTATGACTACCTTATAGAGTCGAATCTTGTTAATCAAACTTAATTTTGAACGTTTACATAATAATGGGTAAAGGAAGCGTAATTTGAAATTTAGTTTTTAGCGCGTCTATATGGTTCCGCCAAGTCTTCCCTTTGTCCAGAATGACACCGAGATACTTAGCGGAGGATTCCCATGGTATTCGAAGTCCATTCATTGAAACTTCAGACGGAACGCCGCGACGTCTTTTTGTACAGTAGATTGCCTGCGTTTTCGAATGGTTAATTTTAATTAGCCACCGATCCGCCCATTCTAATTCTTCCTCCACCGCACTTTGCAGCCTGTCATGGACCACGACTGCGCCACCAATGCAGTATCGTCAGCATAGAGATAGACTTTACAGTTGCTGGGGCTATAGACGTCATGGATGTACAGTGAGTAAAGGATAGGTCCAAGGACCGAACCCTGAGGGATGCCGACTGTACTCAGCCGTGTTGTCGACAGGACATTGTCAATTTTGATCCGAAGTTTACTACCTTCAAGGAATTATTTCAGTAGTTTTAGAAGTCAAAAAGGGAAGCCTTTTTGGATTAGTTTATACAGGAGGCCCGCTTGCCACACCTTGTCAAATGCCTTTGAGACATCCAAAAGCAAGATGCCAGTACTTTCGTTAAGGGTGAATCCTCTGGTTACTCGTTCCACCAGCCTAACCGCCTGTAGCTCCGTACTATGTTCAGACCGAAAACCGAATTGCACGTCAGGAATCACATAGTGCTCTGACGAGAAATTCCCAAGATGACGTAGAATCACCTCTTAGCGAGCTTAGACGGAGCTGACAGCAGGCTAATGGAACGATCATCCTGGGGAAATATCGAACCCACCTTCTTTGGAATCATTATAACTTCAGCGTTCTTCCATGCGGATGGGAAGTACTGCATCCTTAGCATTGCAGGTGCAGGTGCTTTACGCACTTTAAGGTCTTTAATATGACCTTGAATATCTTCTGGTGTGCAATGGGGGATCTCGGGAGATGCCGCTGATGTGCTAAGCAGATCTTCGGTTGAAGAAGCTTCTGAAGAATCTTCTGATGAAGAAAAATCACCAACGGTAGCGCGACTGTCACTGATGCCATTGGCCCTAAAATATCTCCTGCGACTTGATTCACATTGCTGATATCTAATCAAGTCAAGACAAGTTCTGAATCCCTACCCTTACTTATATGTTTTGGCATTAAAAACAGGCATGGTATTTTTCCAAAATTGTTGGTATCATTTAAAAACAATATCCAGAAGTACTTACCTATTGATACACCCTTATTCATACAGTATACAGGCTGTTTCAGCGAATGTTTACATTCTCCTCGATTTTTATAGATATACAAATATGCACGCCACTGCATACGTCTGGATGACTAAAGCAAATAAGAACGACGACCATTTTCAAATGTTCAATGCATCCCAGTTATGGTTTGATGACACTGCTCATTTCCGTAGTGCATGTTAAATTTTGTTGACTAATGAGGAAATGAAAATTAGCTGTAATCCGATAATTGATGCGAAAGTCCATTTAATTAACGATAATTGACATTCATTCGTTCGTAGACTCGAAAAATATACTTTTATGTGAGCAATGCTTATACTGTTGCGCTTTGCAGTTATTTTACTTCCTACGCCTACCGGTGAGGAACTACTATCTGTCTGTCTGTTTGTATGTCCTGTATGGAAAATAAAAATCGCTTCGACACTGATCATTTTTGAATATTTTTTGAGGGGTAAAACATTGGGGTCCGACTGCTCTAACGAACAGTCTCAGTGCCCTTCTGCACCAACGGGCCGTCAACGATCTAGTTCTCTTCTACCGCTATGTCAACGGGCTTTGCTTCTCAGAGCTCTCTTCCATGATGCCGCCGCGCGATGTGCCTGCCAGACAGACCAGTGTGACTTCGGCCTCCCATTCTAACCGTATCAGATTTCGTACATCCAGAACTGTTTCTTTTGTTCCTAGGCTATCCAGATGGTAGAACAATCTACAGTTCTGCTAACATTAGGCAGTTCAGAAATCGGAGATTCTTTAAGCTCCTCATAGCAGGAGCGGTGCCCTGGCCTCTACCAACACCGCTGCTTCGATATGTATAAAAAAATGCGTGACAAGGATTTTATTAGAAATAGATCCTGTTGAGCAGAACCGTTATAAAACAGACGCATTTACTGGCAGCTTAGTTTTTTTTTTGGAAAAACGCTCAGACCCGTCGATTTTGTTTTCGAGCGGGACACAAGTTTGGCAAAAAATCACGTTAACACGTGCAGCCCCCTGGTCGGGGGTGACACCAACCCTAGAATCTTAAATGGGAATAGAGTCGAGTGATACCTTATTTTAAAGGTCTTTCAATTCCCTTTATAATGATATAAACTTAATGTACTTGAGTTCAGTAGAGATTTATTGATTTAAAGCTTAAATTAGACTTTAATAGGTACATCAGATTAGTTTGTACTACTTTCAGAAGAAATTTGACTAAACTTCACTACGCCCATGGTTTGTCTATCATTTTGTTGTTGAAAATAGCTATTGGAGCGTTTTTTTTGTGGCAAAAAAGTTATTTCTTGAAGAAAGATAAGTAAATATCTCGTACTTATTTTAAATATGTATTTAGTACATAGTTTGCGATTGATTTGACCAAAACTTTGTTGCTAAAATAACTTGTAACGCTTCATTACATAAATTAACCATGGTATATTCCACAGCAGAAAGAGTTGAAATTATCGAAATATTTTTCGGAAATAATCAGTGCGCTAATAGAACAGCAGAAATATTTCATGAGCGACATGAGAACAGTAACGTGCATCGAAAATATGTTCTAGAACTTGTAGCTAAATTTCGGGAAACTGGGTCAGTCGCCAATAAAAAACGCCACATTGAAAATCCCATAAGGAACGAAGCAATAGAAGTGGGGGTTTTAGGGCAAGTTTATGTAGATCCTACGTTAAGTACTCGCAAATTGGAAACTGTATGTGGTGTTAGTCGACGTTCTGTCCAACGGATTCTAAAGGCCCATAGTTTTCATCCGTATAAAATTCTCCTGGTACAAGAACTTAATGAAGACGATTTGATCGGCGATTACAATTTTGTGAAGATATGAGTGAACGAATTATAAACGATTGTTCCTTTTTCTTAAATGGCGTAGTAAATCGTCATAACTGCCGATATTGGTCCGATTCTAATCCCAGAATTTATCATGAGGTTCATACACAGCAGCCACAAAAATTAAATGTTTGGGCTGATATTTTTGGCGATCATTTAGTTGGTCCTTTTTTCTTTCCTAGACATTTGACCGGTGAAATGTATTTGGAATTACTGAAAGACGCCATAGATTCTGCATTAACAGGCATCATTGAAAATCAGAATGATCCGCGGTACATTGCGAATAGGTTGATGTTCCAACAGGATGGTGTCCCACCACATTACGCATTACGTGTTCGACAATATTTAGATCAGACGTTTCCAGATCGATGGATTGGTGGAAGAGGTGCCATTAAATGGCCCCCAAAATCGCCAGATTTTATCACCTTTGGATTTCTTTATGTGGGGTCATTTACAAAGCAAAATCTATGCTACTCAGTCAACATCATTAGAAGACCTGCGACAAAGAATTGTGAATGAGTGCCTTCAAATTACTTCTCAAATATTGCAAAATGTGCGGCATGGAGAGTCATGCTGGCCATTTTCAACATTTACTTGCCTAACGGGTCAGTTCATTCTTCATTTTTAAATTACTTTGCTGCCAAATGTATTGATCTCCACTAATGATGATGTATTACTTTTATTTAACATTTAAATCAATAAATCTTCAAAACTACTGAACTGAAGTACATTAATTTTATATCATTATAAACGGAATTGAAATACGCTTAAAATAAGGTATCACTCGACGCCCCTTTCCATTTAAGATTTTGGGGGTGGTGTCACCCCCGCTCAGGGGGCTGCACGTGCTAACGTGATTTTTTGCCAAACTTGTGTCCCCCTCGAAAGCGAAATCGACGGGTCTGAGCGTTTTTCAAAAAAAAAACTGAGCTGCCAGTCAATGCGTCCGTTTCGTTTTCGATGCGCCACCCTGTATAATAATGCTTTATTACCCAACAGAAATTGATTCCATATACAAGACAAACTATTAACCCACAAAAAAGAATATATCTACATATCTAAAGAATATAAACAGAAGTAATTACATAATGTTATAATTAATAATTCATATGAGCATATCGTTCAGCTGATTTATTCATTAAAAAGACCAAACAGTCAATATTGATCACACACGTCACGTTGCTAGGTTACTCGCCGTATTTTCCAGATCTGACCCCCACTTATTTCAGACTATATCCAAAAAAAGGCTTTACGAGCAGGAAGGGGAAAACAATATCAACTGAACGACAGGTGGTATCTTCCCTGGGGATCTGGCTTTAAACAGCCGGTAATATTTTACCAGGGCTACTGCAATGTTGAACCTTCGCCATAATATGATTTACAAATGTTTTAAAAATATATTGCTTTGAGACCATAGTTGTTAGGCAGGACTATTGTTGTGTGAAATTAAGGTAGCTGAAAAATTGTTAAAAATCTTTGAAGCTTCAAAAATCAGCAGAAACAGCCATTTATCGAAAAGCTTTTCACCAGTCAACAGATTATTGATAAAATCACCAGATCTGATGAAATTTCACCAGACCTGGCAACACTGGTTCAGTCAGAGGCAACTCCATGAATGCAAGTATCGCTCCTTGGGAACGCAGCTTAACGCTCATCCAAAGTTGTGATTCAGCGGGGACTCAGCACGCACCATGCCATTTCTGTAAAATTGTATCATTACCTTGTGTCGCGAAGATTTTTTTCTGGGACACCGGCATCAATTAGTTTAATAGTGTTTGCAACAGAAACAACAAACATGTATCCTATTACAGCAATCGCCCGTTGTCCTTAATGGACTGCGGTTAATCTTGTTAAGGAAATAAGTTGGCAAATAACCGTAGTTACGCATAATGAAAGAGCGAGGTACAAATTTGCTGGTGAATGAGATGAAGGGTGCTTTAATTTACTTGAACATTTGCTTCAGTTGCTTGAGAACTGTATGCTTCTGTGTTGAATAAACAAATCAGCAATGTCAAATTATATATTCAATATTTTAGACCGCTTTCTGCATTGGAAAAGGCTCACTTGACAGTTGGAATGCAAAGAAAAGCAGTGCTGGCATACAGATTTCAACAATCAGTTACGACCCTGGTAAATTTTACGCGTATTCGTGAAAACAAGGACACTCTGAGTTCATTCGAATATTGTTCTAGCAGTTGAAAGGTCGAAGTGTCTGTGTATTTTTTTTAATACTCCAACTACCACGAAGGCCTAAGGCCTAAGCACCCATTGGGTACGGTGGGGCTATAGGGGGATACATGGGAAAGGGGGGGACGCGACACGGACTCTGGCGAGGGAACACGTGTGCATGCAACATGCACACATTCTGGCTACGCCTACGAGATCCGCCGGGCGGTACCTCCACGTTCGACAGTCAGAGACCGTCTACCACCTACGGACAATAACAACATCCATAGCCAAGAGAAAAATTTCTCCTGGGACGGGACTCGAACCCGCACAGCGCACGGCGACTGATCAGGAGAACGAAGAGTCTACTACTAAATGTAATATTTAAGTTGATCGTTTGTATTAGCAACGTAACGCTACTCAGATATACTAAGTGACATATAAATCCGAACACCCAGTTTAAATGGTTTTATTTTAATAAAATTTTGTATAAGTACTTAATGAAGCATAATAAGTAAATGATAAAAATTTCAAAATGATTGCACTGCTTTAAAGCCCTTTGACCTTTAATAATGTGTGGATGCACCCTGATGTGCTACGCATTCTCCAACGCGACTAGGCATGCTTCTGATCAGGTGGTCAATGTCCTCCTGTGGTATCTCATTCCAGGCAACCACCAACTCCTCTCGAAGTGCTTCTAGAGTCTGAGGAGGACGTTGCAAATTGAGCAATCTCCTACCCATCATATCCCACACGTGCTCAATTGGGGATAAGTCGGGAGATCTTGGTGGCCATGGTAACAATGTGACATCATTATGTTGAAAGAAGTCTATTGTGACTCTTGCAACATGTGGTCCGGCATTATCGTGTTGGAAAGTTGGATCTGCCAGGGTGTCAAGATAGGGTAAAAGATGGGGTTCTAGAACTTCGTGGATATAACGCTGCGCGTTCATGTTACCTCTGATGAAGATTAAAGGTGACCTGGAACCATAAGCTATAGCACCCCAAACCATAACTCCAACAGTGTGATGAACATGTCTTTCAACAAAAAATTGTGGATTCCTCCTTTCACCACGTCGCCTTCTAACCCTGGCACGACCATCGTGCATGCCTAAACAAAATCGAGACTCGTCACTAAAGACAATATTGTTCCATTCCTGATCCCAGAGTGACCGTTGTCTGCACCACTCAAGGCGATTACGTCGGTGTTCTCGAGTTAAAGGGAGGACCCAGTGTGGCCGGTATGAAAACAAGCCAAAACTTCTCATTCGTCGGTAAACACTTCGCATGGCAATAGGTCTTCCGTGTTCTACAAACCATTCATTTGCAATGGACCTGGTAGTGGAGAAACGGTCCCTTAAGGCCAATAATCTTAGGCGGCGATCTTCACGGTCTGTTGTTCTACGGCGGCGTCCAGTGCCCCTTGCTCTTTGCGTACGGCCTTCTCGAAGCCATGCCTGACAACACCTAACCACAGTGTCTACACTTCTTTGCACTCTAACTGCAATTGCCCGAAAAGAAAGTCCAGCTTCCCGAAGTCCCACTATACGGCCCCTATCAAACTCACTAAGTTGACGAAATCGTACAGGTCTCCGTACTCTAGGCATCGTAACCGATCGTATAGGATGTCAAGAACCAAAATCCGCCAACGTTGATTCTTTACTGCGACTGAAATATTCATTTTTAGAGCGTTAGTGAATTAAAAAAAAGCAGTATAAAAACCGGAATGTCCAACTGATAAGGCTGAAAATTGCTTCACTTGTTATTTACAGTAAGATAAATACATTCACCAACTTGTATTAAAATAAAACCATTTAAACTGGGTGTTCGGATTTATATGTCACTTAGTATATTATCCAAAGCAGCTTGATTATTATGTTATAAAAATGTTTTATCATCATGGTACAAGTAATGCATTGGAACTTTTAAAAACAAATACCTCGAAAACTATTAGCTTAGGACACTTCTAACAAGTAAACCTTTTTTCATGGAAATACGAGAAAATAAGATTTTTGGGTTGTTGTATACAGGGTAGCACAAAAAAGTTATGATAAGTTATTTACCGAAATAGTGCTGTGAGTGGCGCCCTGTAGAAGTTTGGCCATAAAAAACGGATTCTTGTTTCTCATACTTGAAAACCTCCCTATACCGAGCTTTATGCCAAAATCTGAAATACTTCTCAACCAATAAGGAAAAATAGAAAATGAAATTGTAACTTTGACACCCTGTATCTCGCTAACTATCAACTTTTGAACTGAGGTATGTTTAGGTCAATTCACATATTTTGATCTGTAGTATCTCCAGTTTCGAGATTTCCCAACCTTTCGCAGATGCATATTAATTTACTAACACTACAGAAGTATTATCATTATACGTATAATCATCACATTAGAAAATAAAAATTTGTTTTAGTAAAAAATATAGGGTCTTTTTTTGTATCTCTCTGATCGTTTTTGAGAAATATCAGCCTGAAGTCCCTTCATGGTCGGCTTGAAGGCACGAACTGAATCGTGACCGTGTGAACAGTCTTTCGCTTTTTCACGTTCCTTTCACAATTACAACCAAGAGTTACGAGAAAGGGAAAATGAAAGCGTGCTACGCTGTCGTCTTTTTGCCTCGCGGGCACGTAGCTTCAGTTGTTCAGGACGAATTTGGAAACACGGTTTGCCGACATGCCAACAATACACCTGAGGATATCAATCTCAACTGGGTAATCAATTCGTGTTAGGTAGACACTTTATCGGCAACACGCTTTGATGTGTACTATCAGATACCAGCTAACAGCAATTAATAGGATAGGCTGTACAGTACTGTTGTTGTATAAAAAGTACTTTGTATCATCACAAACATTTTTTTGTTTTATGATAATTGTATTGCAAATCTTTAAGGTTCCATCTGAGTGAAATATACTTGAGCGATAATGTCAGAAAGAAAATATTAATAAATACATTTTATAAATGTTTTTTTGTTTTATGACAATTCTTTAAGGTGCTTTAGCGAGCGATAATGTCAAAAAGAAAATATTATTAAATAAATTTTATAAATGTTTCAGAGAGCGCTAATAAAACAGTTTTAGTGATGTTCGCAAACGAATAACCTCGTATCAAATAATACCAGAATAAGGGCCAATTTCACCAACAACAGTCCGTTATTCTCCACCTATAGGGTAACAGACCGTCAGATACCTCGAATGAGCTTCAAGTTTCAATCAATAGATTTTAGCTACCAATAGCACTGAAATGTTGAAAACAAAATACTGTCAAAGTATGAGATGACAGCTTGTCATTGAAACATCACCAGCTTATTGAATATTAAGAAATTACATATAATTCAGTCAAAATTTAAAGAAATGTTGGATTTTGAATTGAATTCATGTTTTAATTACTATTGTTGATTTTTATTCATGTTTATATTATTTTCTTCAATTGATATGCGATACTGGGTGTTTTTTCCTATAAACCTCTTGCAGATAGCCATTAAGCACCTACTTGATGACAGGGTCTACCAAAAGATATTGCTCGTTTCCAAACATTCATTCATTTACTTGCCGTTCATCAGAACCATTATGGCACCTTAGATTGATATTCCCACAAAACCATTCAGGTTTTTTGATATCCATACATCCATAAAGTTGAATATTTTTTGTTGTTCAGGAACTGAACAAACATCCACACTATATTCACAGCGATTGAGAAATTCCCAAATATATGCCTTAAAGCTACCAGCAAACCTAAAACCTGCAAAAAACTACAAATTTGCCATATTTGTCTTTTTTCACGAGTACACATTCTAGGTTATATTTATATTAGACATTATTTGAATACAGCTGATTATTGGGTTATACATCTTGACAGTAGGGATGTTCGACACGATCCTATATTTAGAAGTATCAATACATTTCACGAGTATAGTCATCTTTCGATGCTGACTGTGTCAGAAAGAGTGACTGCCATTTGACTGCGACATTACCCTGCCAAATCAGACATATCTTTCATCATTTTCAAAGAAATTGTACAAAATCTTCAAATTTGTGAAGTTAGCGAGTTTCACTTCATACGTTGTTACCAGACATGCCCAAATCATCAGTTGCTGCCGTGATATTCATCCCTACCACTGCATCCCCACGGCTAGGCGACCTGTATGTTAAATTTGCATTGATAGGGTAGCGGGTTATGCTATAAATCATATGTCACAGTGTTTGTGCACTGATTGCAACGGTTAGATGATTCCAAAAGTATTTTCATAAATAGGAGATCTTTCCCATTCCGGATCGAACAATCTACCAAAGATGCTTATAATCATGATACCTAGTAAATTTTCACGAAAAAAATTCAAAACCAGCAAATGTAAAAGATTCATTTCGCACCCTCCACCACGGGACGTGATCGTCGTTAGACTTGGCAACCCTGCGAGTGACAGATAGATATCCCCGCCAGTCAAAAAGAAAAACCTTACTAGTTTTTATGGTATTTTGGACTTAAAAACCATTATTTGTGAAACATTTTTCATAATTTTTTTGTCTATGTCCATAGTAATTGCATTATGCTTCAGGGAGATGTAGGGATTGACACGTCTTACACATATTATCTGTGTTTTAGGATGGAGAAGACACAATGTTTTTATTGCTTTGAAAAAATTCATTAACCCATAAATTAATAAATGATTACTATTATGACGTAAAGGAAGATGAGGAATTGGATGGAATGTATTTTATATTCTATTTTCTTGCAAAATACTGACAAATCCACACTATTCAACAGGTATGTAATGATAACTTTCAGTATATTGAAGTTGGTAAATTCGAGAGTGCCATGCATTAACAAACGTCCAAATCTGCTGCCAAATTTAACAGCTAGAAAATCGACCTATTATTTGCCGCATTCCCATTCGCTGAAGGGGATAACGGATTGTTAAATGTAAACCTATAACATATATCAAAATACATGAAAGTTGTCCTGAGTTTTCTGTACAAAAGCATCATGTTGGAATCAAATAGTGGTCTTGTTTATAATACAGTCGAATTTTCACGATTTTATTCAATATTTCGATAGAAATTACTAATATTCAGAGACCTTTGACAGCTTCTGTCAAATTGCATTTCGATAAGGTATTTTCCCATTGGTCCATAATATTAATGTTGGTGAAATTGGGCCTAAATCTATTAAGGAACAAATTTGTTCTGTAATCTTAAATCTAATATAAAATAAAACAATATTAAAATCTGTCGTAAAACAGTTTTGTATTTTTGCTCTAAGAATTACTACTACCTTATAAAGCTGAACACAAAAGCTTAATTGTCTTACTGACAATTTTATTGAAGCAATATTGCCTTCTAAGAGCAGTAATAAAGCAGTTATAAAATAATAGCGGGGACAGTAGAAAATTATGAAATATCTTTGCTAGTTGCCAACAGGCATTGACATCCACATTGTTGACTTAATTTACGTAACTAGTTGACAAGAAGGGACATTTGAATGTTCAGGCAAAAGAAATTGTCCTTAACGTTTATAAGAGCGAAATTTAAGAGCACCCTGAAATGAAAATTTATGATATTGACAACAAAACAGGCAACAAAACATTGTCCTACGACAATTTTCAAAATTGATGAAGAATTTAAAAAAAAACAAAAAAATGACTCCACCACGCATGAGGCTTCATTACACAAAGGAGTTGGATACAGTTGATCGGAATGCCACTAGTCGCAAAGTCCATCAATTTTTTGAAAGGCAGGTACTTCCTACCATAGACAAAGTAGGTTAATAGTGATGAAGACTTACCTACTTTCAAGGACCACATTCTATAGATTATTTAAAGAACTTTATTTGGAGTATAGAAAACGGGGCAGAAATAGTATTTTAATGGACAGCCAAGAGATTATTTTATGGAGAAGAATTATTTAAGATCAGTAAAGAAATACCGCGACCAGGGCTGGAAGATTTATTACTTGGATGAAATCTGGATAAATGCAGGACATACTTAGCTATATCTGGTAGATTTGGAACCAACACCTGCTTGTATTATGATTAGTTTTCTTGAGTACTATATGAAATAATTATTTCCAGGAAAAGGAAAACGATTTGTTATCTGTCACATTAGCAGTGAAGATGGCTTTGTGCCTACTGCCAAATGGGCATTTGAGTTAAAGACGATTCAAATTTTCTGACATTTTATGAAGCTGTCAACGGAGTTACGGCAAATCATTGGAAAGACTGCATCCGTCACGTTCAAGAGACAATCGAAGTAAAGATGTGGGATCTGGACAATATGATCGATATTCAAATTGAACCTGTAATAATTAATATTAACCATTGGCACGATGATTCAAGTACTTCCAGCGAATAAAGAATTGTGAAAAGTATGTGCACTTCTTTCTATAAAAATACCTATTTATTTATTTTGTTAGATTATTCCAAGACTACTGAGGAAATTACGGACCTGTCTAATCTCGCTTTTGGGCGTGTTGTGTTTTGTCTGGACGTAAATGGACTACGAACGGGGTATAGTCTTTATATAACGGTATAAGATGGTTCACTTGGATTAATTTATTACAATACAGGACAGAATAACAGAAAATACGAAATAACTTGACCTTTTTTCTTAAAATGATAATAAAAATTTTATAGCGTAGTAAAATATCAATCATCAGATTGCAAATCGAATTTATGTCAGGTATTTGGTGTGTATATATCAGCACTAAATGCAACATGGCTAATGTAGTTACTGAAACATATTTTACTTGTTAAAAAAGATCTGCTTGCCTTTTTGTTGTATGTTTGATCTTAAAAAACAAAATATTTTCAGTGGTTGCAATTTAACAACAAAATCAAACTTTTAGTTAAAACAAGAAGGCCACATCCAAAATAATAAAACAACTTTTATAAAATTGTGTTACTCTGAAATTGTTTTATAATTAATAATAATAGTAATAATAATACTAATAATAATAATAATAATCGTCTTTATTTAAACTGTACAATTTCATACAGAGAAACAAGAGTTGCATATGGTGGCGAAGTTTGGCAACACTTAACCATCCATGCAAAAAATCAAAAGTTGTTAAGTAGCAGATATCGAACAAAAAAATACATGTTGCACCAAGGTTTATTACATGTAGACAAAGGAAGTAAAGAAAAAACATTTAACAATATAGAAAAGAGAAACTATGGGTGCATACTGTTTTATAATAAATTTTAGGAAAGTTTAAACCATTATCCCGTAAAATTGCTGCACAAGAGTGCACCCTTTTTGGGTTTATAAGCGTTGTGTAAACGTTTTTAGAACATTTGTAGTGGCACTGCTGTTTTACAAAAATAGTTCTGTGAACGTTTTAGGACATTTACTCCTATAAAACCTAAAATTCTTATTTGGACTGAAATATACTAAGTGACATATAAATCCGAACACCCAGTTTAAATGGTTTTATTTTAATAAAATTTTGTATAAGTACTTAATGGAGCATAATAAATAAATGATAAAAATTTCAAAATGATTGCACTGCTCTAAAGCCCTTTGACCTTTAATAATGTGTAAATGCACCCTGATGTGCTACGCATTCTCCAACGCGCCTAGGCATGCTTCTGATCAGGTGATCAATGTCCTCCTGTGGTATCTCATTCCAGGAAACCACCAACTCCTCTCGAAGTGCTTCTAGAGTCTGAGGAGGACGTTGCAAATTGAGCAATCTCCTACTCATCATATCCCACACGTGCTCAATTGGGGATAAGTCGGGAGATCTTGGTGGCCATGGTAACAATGTGACATCATTATGTTGAAAGAAGTCTATTGTGACTCTTGCAACATGTGGTCGGGCATTATCTTGTTGGACAGTTGGATCTGCCAGGGTGTCAAGATAGGGTAAAAGACGGGGTTCTAGAACTTCGTGGATATAACGCTGCGCGTTCATGTTACCTCTGGTGAAGATTAAAGGTGACCTGGAACCATAAGCTATAGCACCCCAAACCATAACTCCAACAGTGTGATGAACATGTCATTCAACAAAAAACTGTGGATTCCTCCTTTCACCACGTCGCCTTCTAACCCTGGCACGACCATCGTGCATGCCTAAACAAAATCGAGACTCGTCACTAAAGACAATACTGTTCGATTCCTGATCCCAGAGTGACCGTTGTCTGCACCACTCAAGGCGATTACGTCGGTGTTCTCGAGTTAAACGGAGGACCCAGTGTGGCCGGTATGAAAACAAGCCAAAACTTCTCATTCATCGGTAAACACTTCGCATGCCAATAGGTCTTCCGTGTTCTGCAAACCATTCATTTGCAATGGACCTGGTAGTGGAGAAACGGTCCCGCGATCTTCACGGTCTGTTGCTCTACGGCGGCGTCCAGTGCCCCTTGCTCTTTGCGTACGGCCTTCTCGAAGCCATGCCTGACAACACCTAACCACAGTGTCTACACTTCTTTGCGCTCTAACTGCAATTGTCCGAAAAGAAAGTCCAGCTTCCCGGAGTCCCACTATACGGCCCCTATCAAACTCACTAAGTTGACGAAATCGTACAGGTCTCCGTACTCTAGGCATCGTAACCGATCGTAAAGGATATCAAGAACCAAAATCCGCCAACGTTGATTCTTTACTGCGGCTGAAATATTCATTTTTAAAGCGTTAGTGAATTAAAAAAAAGCAGTATAAAAACCGGAATGTCCAACTGATAAGGCTGAAAATTTTTTAACTTGTTATTTACAGTAAGATAAATACATTCACCAACTTTTATTAGAATAAAACCATTTAAACTGGGTGTTCGGATTTATATGTCACTTAGTATATAATCAATCTGAGTTTTGAGACCATCTGTGAAAAAGCAGCCAGATATTATTCAAAAATAAATTCTAACTCTTACCTAAAATCAGCAATTCATCTAATGAAATAGTTGGAGACTTACCTGGAAAAAACAAATATGTTAGTTGAAATTTTCGACAGGTAATAAAAGTGAATGGTGCTATTCTATGTTTTTACTTCCTACGCTGCTGGCAAGGAAGTATTTTAATCGCGAATAGTTATATGACATGTACAGAATGCGAAAACCAAAAATGTGCCAAGGCAAACATCGCTTTAAATGAAGTAATCTCAAAATACCCATTAGAGTCTTTTAAAGCAAGGTTTAATCTTTAATCTAAATGCTTGGCGACCTAAAAAAATATGGTTTTTAACCAAGTTTTTAAGTAATTGAATATGCTCATTTTCAGTGGCTTTTAGACATTAAATCGCTTATATATTGAAGATGGTTAGCTTTAGAGAAAAGTTAATGGAAGCCATTTTTGTTCGGAATGATCCAAAGCACCTGAAAAAAATTCGTCCGGGCAAAAAAATTGTGCTTTATTTAAAAAAATGGACTAATGGACTTGATGAACTGCGTCGCGTGGGAAGTGCATAATCAAGCCACTTGACGCCAATTTTTTTATTTGTATATCTAGGATCTAGGGCATGAAAGCGTGGAGGGCCGAGGGATCTAATATACGAGGGATGTCTTTTAAGTTTTGCTTATGAAAATAAAACAACACGGTAGGTAGTTTTAAATGATTATTGATTTTCGAATTTTTTGAATTGAGATCTTCAAGGACGCCTCAATCTCGCGATATGTCACATGTCTATCTTCAATGATGAGTTTGCGCACATCATCGAAGTTTTCCTGGGTGACTGCCGTTTTTGGTGCACCTACCCTGGGATCGTCGCTAAGACGTCCACGTTTAAATTCTCCATACCAACGGGAAATTGTCGACTGATGTGATGCTTCGTTGCCGCAAACAGACAGTAACTCAGCAAGGCATTCTTGTTGCGATAATTGTCTCTGAAAGTTGTAATAAATTATGGCGCTCGGTTGAGTTCCATTTTTCTAATGACTTGGTGACACTTAAAAATTCACTGTAGTGAGAACTCTTCACGTATTTTTGTGAAACTTAAAAGACCTCGTAACGAAGTACATAAACGCTTATTGCGCCCGAGATACCTTACCTCAACAATTAAAATCAGCTTTTAAGTAGAATTGAAAATAAACAAATTATTTTCGAATCTCAATAACTGTTCAGTTGATTCAGTCTACCCTACAACCTCACTCAACTGATCTCTCTAGTAATATTTATTTAAAGCTGGCGTATCCATTCAAATCCTGCCAAAAAATAACGCAACAAGTTTTTATCTGCCATTTTCACGATGAGACGCACTATCTCTAGGTTGTCGTAATATATAACGAGGTATAGGATTTGATTTTCAAAAAAAAACAAATAATTTGAAAAAACGATTAAATCTTTATTTGAGTCGATAGAACGGTCGATATAATTTAATGTTTAAAGATTATCTCATGTAAATATTGGCCGCTGCTCCGCTTTAGATGGCCCATGCGCAAGGTCCAATTTTGGCACACTCTCTCCAACATATCGGCCGGTATCTCACGAATAAATGCTTCAATATTGGCTTCCAGTGCGTCAATCGTTGCTGGTTTCTTCCTGTAGACATTAGCCTTAACATGGCCCAACAAGAAATAGTCCAACGGCGTTAAATCACACGATCTAGGCGGCCAATTGACGGGCCCCAAACGTGAGATAAACTGTTCACCGAACTCGCCTCTCAATAGGGTCATTGTTTCGTGTGCGGTGTGGCATGTGGCACCGTCTTGTTGAAACCACATGTCAGCCAAGTCCAGCTCTTCCATTTTGGGCAAAAAAAAGTTTGTTATCATCGCACGGTAGCGCTCGCCATTCACAGTTACGTTCCGGCTATTGTCGTCTTTGAAGAAGTACGGCCCGATGGTGCCACCGGCCCATAATCCACACCAAACATTGATTTTTTCGGGATGCATTGGTAGCTCTTACAATCCTTCTGGCTGGTCTTCACTCCAGATCCGGCAATTTTGCTTGTTAACGTACCCATTCAACCAGAAATGATCTTCGTCGCTGAACACAATTTTTCGATAAAAATGTGGATCTTCCTCCAACTTTGCCAGCGCCCATTCACCAAATTGGAAACGTAGTGGGTGGTCGTGTGGTTTCAATTCTTGCACCAGCTGTATCTTATAAGGTTTTACACCCAAATCCTGTCGCAAAATTTTCCACGTAGTGGAGTAACAGAGGCCCAATTGCTGCGAACGGCGGCGAATCGACATTTCACGGTCATCACTAACACTGGCGGATACAGCCGCAATATTTTCTTCAGTCCTCACTCTACGTCTGCGTGTTGGTGGTTTAATGTCCAATAATGCAAACTGGGTTCGAAATTTAGTTACAAGCTTCCGAATAGCTCCCTCAGTAGGCCGATCAAATTGCCCATAAATTGGAAGCAGTGCTCGATGCACTCTCTTAACCGAGCATGAATTTTGATAGTAAAATTCAATAATTTGCAAGCGTTGTTCGTTCGTAAGTCGATTCATGGTTAAATTATAGACCAAACTGAACAAGTTTGACAATGGCACAAGACACGATCCACGCGTCATCAAAAACAGCGTTGCCAAAAAGATACTAGCAAAAAAATCACCCATTACATAGTTACCCCCTTGACAATGTCAAAGAGAAAATGGAGAACACATAGATGCTATCCAACTTTCTGAGAAGCATCCATCTACTTTACTTTTCCCTTTGTTTCCGCATATTCTGCGACCAGCTCAACGCTTCAAACATCAGCTACTAAAGTGCTTTCATCCCGAACCAGCCTCGGGTGTATACCGGCAACAGAGAGCTGTTGTATTCACTCATCCACATTTTCCAATTCGCACGTAAGTAATGCGGATTTGGACGAGGAACAAGCCATTCGAAACAAGCATCCTTCCTGGATAATGGAATTGGATTGGATTTAAACGAAGTTGTAGAAGCAAATGAAATCTCGGAGATCAGTAGTTGTTTAGTCATCTATGTGATTTAATTGCTGAAGTAGTCAATCAGGCTAACTATCCTTTCTAGAGAAAAGTGTACAGATGAAATTTAAAATTATATTCTTCGGGGTAAATGGGAATTTTCTTTCGTTGAAATATACGAGCCCTGTCCTGCCTCAGTTGGCCCACAACAAAATTTGTAGTTTTTTTTACTTTTATCGGCAAAAAACGGACTAGAATATAGGAGATATCGTAAGATATAAGACAAAATATGCTATTTATAGCAATTTAGGAAATACAGGGTGTCCGCAAAGTTGGGGTTTTCCTTTTCAGAAACAACTACCCTTGAAATAACAAAGGTAATGTGTAGTGAAACGAGGGCGACCAAGTAAAAAAAAATAAAGGAAAAAGTACTCACTCTCCAGTTGACGAGCAGGGCTAAGTACGTCTCTGCCCGAAATCATACCGCTCCAACAGAAAAAGAAATCAGCTGATGCGCTACCGAGCAGACGCAGGCAAACAAGGAAGGCAAAATGTTGCGTAAAAAGTCTAGGTATTGCATCCCGTCCAATCGATTTGGGAGAATAAATGGTCCAATGAGCATACCGTTCACCATGCCAGCCCAAACATTCACCGAATATGTTTGTTGAAAATGTGCCCGACGGACAGCGTGCGGATTTTCTACTGACCAAACATGAGTGTTGCGAAAGTTATTCACCCCATTACGCGTGAACGTAGATTCGTCTGTCACCAATATGCACTTCAAAAAGTCCGGATTATTGTCATGTTGATGCAACAACCACTCACAAAACCGCACTCTTGCTGGAAAATCGTCAGGTTGAAGGGCTTGTACACGTTGGACGTGAAACGGATACAGCCCCTCTTCACGCAGCGTTTGCCACACTTTAGTTTTTGATACTTGCACTTCTCTAGCCACATCTCTAGTGCTTGTTGAGGGATTCTCGTCTACGCGATTACCTCTACACGCGTGACCGTAACCGTCGGTTGGAGGTTGCATACTAACCTGACACACTGACCCCGACCCAGTTCTGTCGTCGGGTTGAGACAGTGACCTTGTACCAGTCGGTGATGTCGCGGCTACAGGACGGTATTAAGATATTTTTGATGTTGCAGAGCCCTTTATCTCGGTTCCCTTAAGACATTGGTGGATATTGTACTAAGAAAAATTGCTTATGTTTTCAAGATCTACACGTCGTGTAAAGGAAAACCCCAACTTTGCGGACACCCTGTATATGGATCCAATAGAGTATGTTGTGTCATAAAAAATCGACAACTGTAAAAAATCTTCAATACCCAAATATTGCTCACGATGATTTGTCAAGACGGAAGTGGTAACAATGCTTGTTTGTCAACGAAGCTCGCTTGTTTTAGCGAACCTTAGTTTATCAGGCGGCCGTACCTCGTAGTTGCTGTCAAAACTGGGCAGAGGAGAGGCGATAGATGAAAATATTCGATCAATTATCATTAATTTGCATAAATCGGGAAAATCAAACGGTGAAATTGGAATATTGCTCGGGTTATCTAGATACAGTATTCGAAATATTGTAAGATTATACGAATCAAATGGTTCAACTGCCCAAAAACCCAGATATGTAAAAAAAGCCAAATTAACAAACCCTGATAGGCGAGCTTTGGGCAGAACTATCAAGTCTAATAGACGTGCTAACTACGGAGAGTTGAGTGTACTCTGGAGTGAAGCTGTTAGAAGACGTGTTTGCAGGTGTACGTGTCATTCAGAAGCAAGAAAACTAGGCTATGGTACTTACAAGGTAAGTTTCACGAGTTCAATCCTAAGCAACAAGAGATAACACTGATCAACAGCCAAAAAATATCCTAAATAAAATCAACAAAATATTACTATTTTTAATGTGCTAAAACCGGAATGAAACTTATTTTTTAAATATTAGTTCAAGTTTTAGAGATACGGTAATTATATGTGTTCCTGCTGTGACAGTGTTAATATACTGTAATTCACAAGAATGCACGTGCTACATTTTTATATTCGGCAAGGAAAGATGATGTAATCGGCATGATTGTGTTACGTTATACATACGTGTACATTATATTGTTTTATATTAGCCATTTTTTCCTCAGTTGGCTGACAGCGTTCATGCAAGATGTCTCGAAAGTTTGTAAACAATCCAGATCAGTTTTGTTACGTGTGTGGTGATGTGACTTTTGCGTCTCAGAGACGGTCTATTACTCCACTAATAACAAAGGCATATCAGCTTTATTTCGGTTGTAAACTAGGTGATCAAGACAAACAGTGGGCACCCCACATCTGCTGTAATACATGTGCTTCAAGTCTGAGGAGCTGGTTAAATGGCAAAAAACGGTCTATGCGCTTTGCTGTCCCAATGGTTTGGAAAGAGCCTACAAATCATATTAATGATTGTTACTTTTGCATGGTACCTAGTGTTGGACAAGCCACAGGTATGTCCAAGAAAAAAAAATCGGTTATTAACTATCCAAACATACCATCTGCGATGAGACCTGTGCCTCACAGTGACGAAAATCCTATTCCAAAACCCCCAGAATAAAAAAACTTGCGAATCAGAAAACGAATCAGATCATGGCGATCGAGTGATTCGTCAGGAAGAAGATATGCCATCAACGTCAAGAGATCCAGATTTTATACCGAGCACGTCATGCCACCAACCGCACAAAATAACACAGTCAGAATTAAATGATCTTGTAAGAGATTTAGAACTTCCAAAATGTAAGGCAGAGTTACTTGGATCAAGACTGCAGCAGTGGAACTTGTTAGAAGACGATGTTTCGGTATGTGTTTTTCGTAAACGCCACAAAGACTTGGAACCATTTTTCAATATGGAGAATAACTTGGTTTTCTGCAGTAACATTAACGGCTTACTGGCGGCTTTAAATATAAACTATAACCCAGAAGAATGGAGATTGTTTATAGACAGTTCAACATTGAGTTTAAAGGCAGTGTTATTGCATATTGGAAATATTTTACCATCTCTTCCTGTAGGGTATGCAGTTCACATGAAAGAATCATATGACAATATGAAGTACCTATTGTCATGCATAAAATACGATGAGCACCAATGGCATATTTGTGGCGATTTGAAAGTTGTTGCACTTTTACTTGGGCTGCAGCTAGGCCACACAAAGTTTTGCTGTTTTCTGTGTGAATGGGACAGTCGGGCAAAGGCAATTCATTACACCAGACAAAACTGGCCTGTTCGTCACCACTGCATATCAAGTTGGGCCTAATGAAAAACTTTGTCAAGGCATTAGATAGAGATGGGTCAGCTTTTCAATACCTGCGTCAGAAATTTCCAAGACTAAGTGAGGCAAAGGTTAAAGAAGGTATTTTTGTTGGGCCACAGATTCGAAATATTTTGAAAGATACACAGTTTGAAAACACTTTAACAGGTATTGAAAAAACTGCTTGGAACGATTTCCGTCTGGTGGTCACTAATTTCTTGGGAAATAGAAAAGCTGAAAACAATAAAACCCTTGTCAAAAATATGCTGTTATCGTATCAAAAGATGGGCTGTAATATGTCTCTTAACATACATTTCCTACACTCACATCTGGACTTTTTTCCTGACAATTGCGGAGCCGTAAGTGATGAGCACGGCGAACGTTTTCATCAGGATATTTCAACAATGGAAAAAAGGTACCAGGGAAAGTGGAATCCTTCCATGATTGCAGACTACTGTTGGACTCTTGGTAGAGATGCTCCAGAAACGATCCATAAAAGAACAGCAAAAAGACAGCGCATATAGTGATTCTTATAAGTATATGAATCTTGTTACTTTTTTCAATATATGCTTAAAAATAAAAAGTTTTTTTTCTAAACAGCAACTAATTTTTTTATTTCATTGTCATTTTTGGATTCAGCGCCCCAAAATTAACAAAGAAGTGCACTTTTCCCACAAGATACAATTAAAAAACTAAAATTTGTTGTCCAGTGTAATTATTGTTTCCTTTGGAGCAGGCTAAAGAAAAACCATTATTGACACTAAAGCAGAAGCAAAACAGGTTAAAATGAGCTAAAAACCATCGAAATTGGGATATGGAGAGGTGGAATCGTGTGCACTGGAGTGACGAGTCACGATCCGAACTTTGCGTCGGTGATAGTCGGAGCAGAGTTATTCGCCAAAAACAGGAAACTTATCATCCTGATTTTTTCAAGCACAAAGTTAAATTTCCATCTTCGAGCCGTTTTACACATAAGAGAATTACTTCGAAAATTATGGTCATAATTATGCCAGAAATTTGCATGGAAAAAATATTGAATATTTTCTCTATAACCTGTATGACACAAGCAAACAAAATTTACGAGTAATTCATATGATACGCCTGCGCATTAGAGTAACATTTTCGCATATTTCGAATGGACATAACCTTAACGGGTATGACGTCCAATCTAATCGGAAAGACAACAGACGTCGTTGATTTAAATTTATTTTTGAATTCGAGATCTTGGTTAATATTATAAAACTTCTCAATGCTTGGACTATCGCATCCAGCGCCTGAGGCCGCAAATTTTTGTTTTTGTAATTGCGCGACTGCACCTTATACAGGTTTGGCCATTTTTGGTACTCCTCTAAAAACAGTGTAACTTCTTTCCGATTCCACAACATTATGAATAAACAATAACAACATTCCACTACATTATGAATAAACAATAACAATAAACGCTTCTTCGTACGACTCGAACAGGACCACACCAACAAATGTTAAGTGAGGTTATGTTGTTGACTTTGACATTTGATATTGACATGCACGGAAATAACCATCTGCGTCGATTCTCGCGCATATTCTATAGAACGAGTTTTACATTTTTACCATGAAAATTTTCACAAGAATTCTTTTACGTGTAATACGACAGCAAAAATTTTCGGTATAATTATCACCATAATTTTCGGAGTAATTCTCTTGAGTGTAAAACGGCTCTTCAGTAACGTTCTGGGCTTCAATGTCGGCAAGAGGAGTTGCAAATTGCATTTTATCAATGGCATTGTTAATTCAGATAAATATTTAGACATCCTAGAGAAATGTTTGTTGCCTACTTTGGAGCAGAGCAGGATCTCTGGAAATCACTTCATCTTCCAGCAAGACGGCGCTGCCTGACATACTTAAAAAAACATGAAATGGCTGTTAGACCATGAAGTACCACTCCTAGAATGGGTTTCTAGTAGTCCGGACCGTTCACCCATAGAGACCTTATGGCACATCATGAAAAAGAGTCAGCGAGACAATCCTGCCAGAACTGTGCAAGAACTCAAGGAAAAACTGCAGAACATTTGGGATAATTTCACTCCAGATGAGTGTCAGGACTTAATAAATACTTTACCTCGACGAATTGAAGCTGTATTTAAAAATAAAGGTGATGTTACTCAGTGGTAAAATGAGTTACGAATTCTTGTTTCTTAGAGATAAAAATCTCCTTTTTTCGCTCTAGTCAGCTCCAAGTGTTACAATTAGTTTAGTTTTTTGTGTAATTGAATTTTAAGATGCTGTTTGCAAAATAAAAATTAAGAATTATGCCTCTATTAGTTTAAATGATCGTCAATATATGCCAATAATTGCAAATTTACCAAGTGGGCCAACTGAAGCCGGACGGGGCTCGTACAACAATTTTAAAAATTAATTTTATGTGTACATTCAAAAAAACTAGCGTCAAGTTGTTTGGCCCTGCACTTCCTATGCAACGCCGTCATCAGATCATAAATGATTAGGTTCAGTAGAAGCTAAACCCTCTGAGAAAAATATAGTAACGAACATGTACAACAGAGAAATTAAGGATCATGCCAGTCAAACAGGCCCATACAATACGTCCATAGACATAGTTTCCCAGCCGTACCGGGCAACCTTGCCCCTTCTCATATCTGCGGGGCAGTGCTCACAGCAAAGGTTCCATGGACAATGACAACAGAAAATTTCTGAAAAGAGCTGCGATTAAGCAAGCAAAAAGGTCTTGTCATCCGGATGACATTCGTAGAGCGACGAATCTCGTCAATGAAGTGAGAAATGCACTCCATGAATTCCGCAATGAGTAGTGGAGCGGTTTTCTGGCAGGGATGCTTGAACCGAGTATCCCTCTCTGGAAAGTGGCAAAATCGCTCAGAAACGGAAGGCAAGAACAACTACCACATATTCATGGTCCTGGAGGCATAGTTTTCAGGACTGAGGATAAAGTGGAGGTTTTTGCTGACGTCATGGAAAGGCAGTTCTCTCCCAATTATGATCTGGACAATGACCTTGACAAGGAACGACAAATTGTAACATAATAATAATAATAACGCCTTTATTTATTGTACAGGTGAGGGACAAAGATAGCGAAGTTTAACCTAGGCTAGTCTTACACTAAACTATCTTTGTCAGTACATTTAGAGCACGATGTAATGTGCGTTGCCTAAGATGTTATAAAAAAAAATATAGTTATAACTAAACTATTCTATAAACTAAAATACAAAACTATATACAGTATGTACATGGATACGTGTATACACATATATATATACACAAGATCTGTCAGGAGATACTTCAGAGCGAATGGCGATACCAACATCGGTGCTAACATCGGTGACTCCTTTTCAGAAGATTCTTGTACGGAAGACTCTTCAGATGAATCTCAGCTTAGCACATCAACGGAATCCTCTGACATTCCGTTTTGCACACAGCAGAGCTCCAAGGCCACATTAAGGACCTAAAGGTGCGTAAAACACCTGGAGAGGATCAAATCACCAACAAAGCACTGAAGTTGCTTTCGCTCAAGGCTTTGACTTATCTGGTGGCAATAATCAATGCAATGCTCAGAACCCATTACTTCCTTAAGGCGTGGAAGGTCGCTGAAGTCATCATGATCCCAAAGACGGCAGGTTCGATATTCCCCCAGGATTACCGTCCCATTAGTCTGCTGTCAGCTCCTTCTAAGCTCGCTGAAAAGGTGATTTATCGTCACCTTGAGAATTTCTCGTCAGATCACCATGTGATTCCTGACGTACAATTCGGCTTTCGGTCTGAGCATAGTACGGAGCTACAGGCAGTTAGACTGGCGGACCATGTAACCAGGGGGTTCACCCTGAACAAAAGTACTGGTATCTTGCTTTTAGATGTATCAAAGGCATTTGACCAGGTGTGGCACATGGGCCTCTTGTATAAGGTCATCCAAACGGGGTTTTCCATTTTGGCTACTAAAACTGTTGAAATCTCTTCTAGAAGGAAGGAAGTTTCGGATCAAAATTAACAATGTGTTGTCAACAACACGGCCCGTAAGATGGTCATAAGACCCGCAATCACATACGCATGCGCGGCTTAGTGTTTTCTTGCCAAGACGCACATGCAGAAACTGCAAGTCCTGCAAAACAATTACTAACGCGCCTTGGTACGTGTCAAATGAGACCATTCACTGAGATCTTGATATCCCATATCTAAGGGATTATGTAAAACAACAGGCGCAGCAGCGTTATAATCAAGCGGAATCGCACAGCAACCCTCTGTTGCGTGATTCAGTAGACTATACAGTCGAGCAAGTTCGCAAACATTCCAGGCCGCGCCTCGCACTGCGTTCAAAATTAAATTGTAAATTCAGACGAGCCAAAATTATTTCAGTATACAAAACCGATCAAAAAGATTTTTTTGTCGTTACAAAATAATTCAAATGATTGACTTCTTTTCTTTACTCTATTTCGTACTTCCTTTCTTTCCTTCTTTCGCTTTTCCCCTTAAACATGTTTGGTATCTGGGCATCCGGACTAACAGACCGACGAGACTTTTAACTAAGAGCAAAGGCCCACCGGACCGCTCTGACGAATAATGACGCATAGTAGACGAACAGACAGATATTCAGCAGTTTGACATGACAGTCATAATTACAGACGACGGAGCTGTAACACTTTTCAATTCTGAACTTTTAGCTGACATTAATCTTTATTGTTTTCAAAATTCAAGAAGAATGCATGCGCAATCTGGAGAGCTTGGCAACCAGTTCGGGAAGCCAGATATGGAGAGGCTAGGCTTGTTTTCCGAGATGCCTTATATGAATGGCAAAGGATACGTGTCACCATTCCCAAAGTATGTACTTTAATGGTTAAACTACAATAAGAGGATTCTGCATTAATATATTGAATATATCTTTCAATATTCCTCGATTATCACTGATCAACAGCCAAAAAATATCCTAAATAAAATCAACAAAATATTACCATTTTAATGTGCTAAAACCGGAATGAAACTTATTTTTTCAATATTAGTTCAAGTTTTAGAGATACGGTAATTATATGTGTTCCTGCTGTGACAGTGTTAATATACTGTCATTCACAAGAATGCACGTGCTACATTTTTATATTCGGCAAGGAAAGATGATGTAATCGGCATGATTGTGTTACGTTATACATACGTGTACATTATATTGTGTTATATTAGCCATTTTTTCCTCAGTTGGCTGACAGCGTTCATGCAAGATGTCTCGAAAGTGTGTAAACAATCCAGATCAGTTTTGTTACGTGTGTGGTGATGTGACTTTTGCGTCTCAGAGACGGTCTATTACTCCACTAATAACAAAGGCATATCAGCTTTATTTCGGTTGTAAACTAGGTGATCAAGACAAACAGTGGGCACCCCACATCTGCTGTAATACATGTGCTTCAAGTCTGAGGAGCTGGTTAAATGGCAAAAAACGGTCTATGCGCTTTGCTGTCCCAATGGTTTGGAGAGAGCCTACAAATCATATTAATGATTGTTACTTTTGCATGGTACCTTGTGTGGACAAGCCACAGGTATGTCTAAGAAAAAAAAATCGGTTATTAACTACCCAAACATACCACCTGCGATGAGACCTGTGCCTCACAGTGACGAAAATCCTATTCCAAAACCCCCAGAATCCTACACTTGCGAATCAGAAAACGAATCAGATCATGGCGATCGAGTGATTCGTCAGGAAGAAGATATGCCATCAACGTCAAGAGATCCTGATTTTATACCGAGCACGTCATGCCACCAAACCGCACAAAATAACACAGAATTAAATGATCTTGTAAGAGATTTAGAACTTCCAAATGAAAGGCAGAGTTACTTGGATCAAGACTGCAGCAGTGGAACTTGTTAGAAGACGATGTTTCGGTATGTGTTTTTTGTAAACGCCACAAGACTTAGAACCATTTTTCAATATGGAGAATAACTTGGTTTTCTGCAGTAACATTAACGGCTTACTGGCGGCTTTAAATATAAACTATAACCCAGAAGAATGGAGATTGTTTATAGACAGTTTAACATTGAGTTTAAAGGTAGTGTTATTGCAATTTGGAAATATGATGTAATCGGATCAGATCATGGCGATCGAGTGATTCGTCAGGAAGATGATATACCATCAACGTCAAGAGATCCTGATTTTATACCGAGCACGTCATGCCACCAACCTCACAAAATAACACAGTCAGAATTAAATGATCTTGTAAGAGATTTAGAACTTCCAAAATGTAAGGCAGAGTTACTTGGATCAAGACTGCAGCAGTGGAACTTGTTAGAAGACGATGTTTCGGTATGTGTTTTTCGTAAACGCCACAAAGACTTGGAACCATTTTTCAATATGGAGAATAACTTGGTTTTCTGCAGTAACATTAACGGCTTACTGGCGGCTTTAAATATAAACTATAACCCAGAAGAATGGAGATTGTTTATAGACAGTTCAACATTGAGTTTAAAGGCAGTGTTATTGCATATTGGAAATATTTTACCATCTCTTCCTGTAGGGTATGCAGTTCACATGAAAGAATCATATGACAATATGAAGTACCTATTGACATGCATAAAATACGATGAGCACCAATGGCATATTTGTGGCGATTTGAAAGTTGTTGCACTTTTACTTGGGCTGCAGCTAGGCTACACAAAGTTTTGCTGTTTTTTGTGTGAATGGGACAGTCGGGCAAAGGCACTTCATTACACCAGACAAAACTGGCCTGTCATCAATTCCTAGAGCCAGGTCAAAAAATGTACAGTATATGCCATTAGTAGATTCGAAAAAAATTTTATTACCAGCACTGTATATCAAGTTGGGCCTAATGAAAAACTTTGTCAAGGCAATTAGATAGAGATAGGTCAGCTTTTCAATACCTGCGTCAGAAATTTCCAAGACTAAGTGAGGCAAAGGTTAAAGAAGGTATTTTTGTTGGGCCACAGATTCGAAATATTTTGAAAGATACACAGTTTGAAAACACTTTAACAGGTATTGAAAAAACTGCTTGGAATGATTTCCGTCTGGTGGTCACTAATTTCTTGGGAAATAGAAAAGCAGACAACTATAAAACCCTTGTCAAAAATATGCTGTCATCGTATCAAAAGATGGGCTGTAATATGTCTCTTAAGATACATTTCCTACACTCACACCTGGACTTTTTTCCTGATAATTGCGGAGCCGTAAGTGATGAGCACGGCGAACGTTTTCATCAGGATATTTCAGCAATGGAAAAAGGTACCAGGGAAAGTGGAATCCTTCCATGCTTGCAGACTACTATTGGACTCTTGGTAGAGATGCTCCAGAAACGATCCATAAAAGAACAGCAAAAAGACAGCGCATATAGTGATTCTTAAAAGTATATGAATCTTGTTACTTTTTTTAATATATCCTTAAAAATAAAAAGTTTTTTTCTAAACGCAACTAATTTTTTTATTTCATTGTCATTTTGGATTCAGCGCACCAAAATTACAGAGAAGTGCACTTTTCCCACAAGATACAATTAAAAAACTAAAATTTGTTGTCCAGTGTTATCTATAGAGAACCCAAATAAACTAATTTACCTTATGACAGGTTATTAAACCATCATTTGAATCACGGCGAAAATCATTTTGGTATTTTGAAGAGAATGGGCAACTGAAAAGTGAAATCAATTTGAAATGCCGTTTATATCTCTCTTTCAGACCAAAACTCGAAAAGGGTCTTAACCTAATGGGGCCGGGGCCAAGGTAAAGACGGGTAAACAGACTGTTATTTCGACAAAGACCCTTTCAAACGGATATTCGAAGGTGAAGCGATTAAAGCAGAGAAGGAAACCACCACCACTTAAATACAAAAATGTATCTCAAACGCCATTCATGCCTCCAGCTGGTCCGAAGTTTCACTCAACACCAGGAGATTACTACGGTATGTGAATTAAGATAAATAAAAAGATATATTTTTTCTGAACAAGGTTTACTGTAGCTGTTCATAAAATACTTTTTCTGATTGAAAATATTTAAGTATTAATGAAGCTCCTTCTTCTCAAGTCTTCAAATAAAAGCGTGTCACGTTTTAACAGCAGGAAGGGTGTATTTGAAAACTCGAAATGAGGGAGCTTCAGTATTTTTTGAATATTTCTGATCGGAAAAAAATATTAAATTTTTAGTTTATTTTATGAACATCTAAATAAAGGCTTGTTTTCAAAAAATATTTTTTTTATTTCGGGCCTGTTGCCACACTGTCCTTTCGTACCATCGCCCAACAGAGTATGTCATCTGGGATACAGTAGGGGAACTGCCTTGCTCTTTTATATACCTTCTTAAGCCATCTCTCTAATTTACAAATGTTAATTTTACTTCTGCGAGGGAACACAGCAATAATTCCGTATGTTAGTACCGTGTAGACGTATGCTTCAATTATTTTCAATCTCACTTATAGAGGAACATTCTAGCTGAAGATCAAGCTTAATAATTATTTCTTTAATCAGGCCATCCTAATACAATTCACTCATTTTTCTGCTTATTACAAGTAAGCCCCCGCCGATCATAGTACTCAATATTCTTTCATTGCCCACTTTGCTCCCATGATGTTTGGACTCATTTAGCAGGCACAAATCATCTGCATACTGTGAAATCGTTTAATGTTTTCTACCGTGAGATCAGCGGACTATAGACTCCACAGGTTTGGTCCGAGGATAGATCCCTGTGGTACTCCGTGGCGTTAGTAAAAACTTGTCAATCCGACCGGAGGCAGTTGACAAGTTCTTACCCAACATATCTTGAAAATCACACCATCTGAAGTGATTTGGCAACGTAGCACACGCCCACAAAAGAATTTTCGTTCCATCGTTCTACACAGATACTGCTAACCTTCGGCCATCTGTCAAAAGGTTAATCTTACTCATTATTCCATGCCCACCAGTTTGTGCAATCATCAAGTGGCTTCACGAAGTAATGCTTAACTTTCGTTTTAAATATTTTTTAATCTGTTTTCAACTTGTTCTACAGCTGTGTCTAGTTTGTATAATTTTGACCATTGTACCATTTATCCAGCTTTCACCATGTTACTGGGTGTTTCCCTCATCCTTAACGTAAACAACAATAGCAACATCCTCACATACTACTGTAAGTTAATTTAAATTCATTTTACACTATTGTTGCTACTGTTATCAATGTAATTGCAGCTCCTGATGATGATGGCAAAGACCATTGAAAGCTAGAGAGAATAAAAAAGTATAAAGAGTCCTCCTTTCTTAAATTTTGTCGAAGTACCCAACAAAAGGCGGACAGTGAGTAGATCTGATCAAAAGAATGTTTTTTCCTTTAACATTTTTCTGGTTAAATTAAAGTAACAAAGTTATAGCCCTTTGGAAGTTTGAGTACCGCCCTGTCTCAATAATAATATTATGTGCTCGTGTTCGGCAACAACGGATATAATCCGCCTTATCGGTTCATCGCATCGGAAACAAAAAAGCGAAAGAATTTGGAACGATGTTTTTACACTTATTTTATTCAGTTGTATACAGTCAGTGTCAGTCGGGTAACGCGTGAGTGAATAGTGGTGTCTGTTGCGTGGCTCAAACGAAATCAAAAATGGCACATGTTTACGAAAATGCTGTAAATGAACTTGTGGACATGATTCTTATTCACGCGGCATCACGGATTTATGCGGATCGGTTTCCCAATCGAGTGCAACCAACCCCTCGTGCCTTTGTTAATGTAGTACAAAGGGCTCGGTGAATCAGGGACTTAAGACCCTCACAGGGGAGGGCATGCCGGTGCTCCAAGACCCGCACGATCAAATACAGGTCCGCACTGAAATACTTGTCGGGAGGATACTTTAGAAAACAAGGTAAAATTTTTTTTTTTATTTTTTTTTATTTTTACACACATATTTTGGTTTATCTTCCTTCTACAATCATCATCTGAAAATTAATGACTCAACTTCAAAGTCACCCTGTATATATACGAGCAGTACTCATTGCCATTGCCAACGACCAGTTGCGGCAATAAAATACGATCACTGTCAAGTCGTCGCTGAGGTTGTTGCAGCCAATGGTTTGTTTCAAAACGAAAGCGTGGATTGAGAGCACTGTTACAAAATGTATTAAAACCAAAGGACGTTATCAATAACCCCAATGTGTTCCATCCTTTTGGTACTTTTGATGATTTGAATGTGTAATAATAATTTCTTTTTTTCTTGATACAAACAAAGTTTGTATAGAACTCGTCAAGGAGCAGCATCTATATACAGAGTGTGTACATTACATTATTCAATTCTCGAAGGGTTGTTTCAAGAAAAGGCGAGAATGGGGTATGGTTTTCTGATCCCTTGAGACTTGAATATTTGTCTCTTGAACTAAAGCAGCATCAACAGCTTGTCCAGTACTTCAACCTGGTTTCTATTCCCAGGGATTGTTATTGGGATGGTTTTCTTTTCTTAAGGTTTTCTAAATGCTTCAGAGCTTTCACCCTGCAAGATTTTCAAAAGTTACATTTCCTCCTCTACTAACTTTAATGAGTGACAATACGGCTCTAAGGCCCGTATCGTCAGTCGTTCCTACAATTGTAGGTCGCCTTTATGGCCTCCTTGATTTTCATAGTTTCTATTGTTCCGTGTCAGCACTCTATTTTGAGAATATGTCACAAATATACTAAGTGACATATAAATCGGAACACCCAGTTTAAATGGTTTTATTTTAATAAAATTTTGTATAAGTACTTAATGAAGCATAATAAGTAAATGATTAAAAATTTCAAAATGATTGCACGCTTTAAAGCCCTTTGACCTTTAATAATGTGTGGATGCACCCTGATGTGCTACGCATTCTCCAACGCGCCTAGGAATGCTTTGATCAGTTGGTCAATGTCCTCCTGTGGTATCTCATTCAGGCAACCACCAACTCCTCTCGAAGTGCTTCTAGAGTCTGAGGAGGACGTTGCAATTGAAGCAATCTCCTACCCATCATATCCACACGTGCTCAATTGGAAATAAGTCGGGAGATCTTGGTGGCCATGGTAACAATGTGACATCATTATGTTGAAAGAAGTCTATTGTGACCTCTCTTGCAACATGTGGTCGGGCATTATCTTGTTGGAAAGTTGGATCTGCCAGGGTGTCAAGATAGGGTAAAAGACTGGGGGTTCTAGAACTTCGGGATATAACGCTGCGCGTTCATGTTACCTCTGATGAAGATTAAAGGTGACCTGGGACCATAAGCTATAGCACCCCAAAACCATAACTCCAACAGTGTGATGAACATGTCTTTCAACAAAAAACTGTGGATTCCTCCTTTCACCACGTCGCCTTCTGACCCTGGCACGACCATCCTGCATGCCTAAACAAAATCGAGACTCGTCGCTAAAGACAATACTGTTCCATTCTGATCCCAGACTGACCGTTGTCTGCACCACTCAAGGCAATTACGTCGGTGTTCTCGAGTTAAAGGGAGGACCCAGTGTGGCCGGTATGAAAACAAGCCAAAACTTCTCATTCATCGGTAAACACTTCGCATGCCAATAGGTCTTCCGTGTTCTGCAAACCATTCATTTGCAATGGACTTGTAGTGGAGAAACGGTCCCTTAAGGCCAATAATCTTAGGCGGCGATCTTCACGGTCTGTTGTTCTACGGCGGCGTCCAGTGCCCCTTGCTGTTTGCATACGGCCTTCTCGAAGCCATGCCTGACAACACCTAACCACAGTGTCTACACTTCTTTGCACTCTAACTGCAATTGCCTGAAAAGAAAGTCCAGCTTCCCGAAGTCCCACTATACGGCCCCTATCAAACTCACTAAGTTGACGAAATCGTACAGGTCTCCGTACTCTAGGCATCGTAAACGATCGTAAAGGATGTCAAGAACCAAAATCCGCCAACGTTGATTCTTTACTGCGGCTGAAATATTCATTTTTAGAGCGTTAGTGAATTAAAAAAAAGCAGTATAAAAACCGGAATGTCCAACTGATAAGGCTGAACATTTTTTCACTTGTTATTTACAGTAAGATAAATACATTCACCAACTTTTATTAAAATAAAACCATTTAAACTGGTGTTCGGATTTATATGTCACTTAGTATATCTATTTGCATCAAATTGTTTTACCAGCTTTAAAATTCCATACGATTCAAAAAGAGAACATAACTTCACAATAGAAGAGCGCTGACGCTGACACGGAACAGAGAAATCTAGAAATAACCAGCCTTTCTGAAGGAGAGCAAAGACTATGAAAATTAAGGAAGCCATAAAGGCATCCTATTGTAGAGAAGACAGACGATACGCCGCTTAGTCGCAACTTTTCCTGCGTGCAGAGACTAACGAAAGGATTAGTAGACGTGTTTCCTCTGAAAAAAACATTTGACGTCTCCAGGCTGCTTCAGCGGCAACATCGAGGCGGTTCAGCAACAAACGGCGTCCAAAGCCCGCATTCAAGGAGGAAAGGGAAGGAACTTTGTAATTGGTGCAGACAAAATGGGTGGATGCGGTTACGCAGACATCGGCATCAACCCTTACCCAGAACATGCTGTAAATCGCTATGGAACCAGAGCTAAGTACAAGGAGTATGGACGAACCTTGAACGGACCGTTTGTTTCTTCGCATTATCCCAGTGCATATTTTGGACCTGATCCGTTTTTTAAAGTATGTGTAAAGTATCTCTTTGTCTATTTATAGTTCATGATTCCATAAGTCAACACACACACAGAACAGTGAAAGTAAATAACGTCTTGTCTGGGATGCAGGATATAGATTTAGACACTCCGCAAGGGAGTGTAATCTTGTGTAACCTTCCCCAGCATATAAGCGATGGCACTAATAGAACAGTTATTATTTTTTTACTCAAACATGGCGCATCGGAGAAAAATAATTCAAGAGAGATCATTTGTTTTATATTGAACGGGGAATTCAAGAATAATGTTTATTTGGCAAAAACCATTGGCGTACCATTTTTTTCTTAAAAAATATCGAAGTCAATACCCGTATGCACGCCACTGTTAAAGCTAAACATTATTTTTGCATTGAAAAATATGCAACTTTATTAACTTTAAGTACGTACTAAATATCAGTGAAATATCTGAAGGGGTTCTGAAATATTATTAATTTCCATTTTTTCCTATAATTTCAACACCCCGAGTTTTTGTAAGGAAACATTTTTGGACCATAGTTTATAAAGCAAACTAACATTAATTTTACATGTAGATTCACACCCTTAAATATTCGCATATCATCAAGGAACACCCTGAATATGTTTATAAACAATGGGAAAAGCTCAAAATTCAGTACTTTGTATAATAGTCGGTAAACTGGAGAATTTAGAGCATAAGAAGACGTTCAACTTTATTTTTTAAGAATCAAAATCGATAACCAATTAAGCTAAATACCTTTTAGCAATATTGAATAAATGTTTATAACTATTGCAATAACAATTGTAAATGGTTAAAAATTTGTGATAATGAGGGCATCATTGGTGTTAATGTGTGCTAAATTTTAGCCGGATCGGTTTGATAGTTTATGTAAAAAGCTAATTGTTTATCCCAGAGACGAATTATTTAAACAACTGTTCTTGCCCAAGATCTGAAGATCTGGTCCTAGAACATTTTACAAAAGCCCAATGGATTCTAGAATGTTTCCACTTCAAGAATTTATATAATAAATTAATTATTTCAAAATCGTTGTTAAAAATGATGTTAAAGATATAGCCATTTCTATAGTTATAAACATTTACAATAACCCCGTTATTTTCAATATATTTATTTTAACAAGTTGATCTGGATAGGTGGTTAAAAACGCATATTTTAAAAAACCTTCTACGACCAATAGGATCCAAGATAATTTTTTTTAAATTCATATCTTTTTTATATACATTAAGACTCGAAATTTTCACAAATTGCGAGCAAGGATCTCAATTTGATTATCCAATTTATAATTGTTAATTAGTTCAAAGGTCTTTAAGAATTAACCACCTAAAGTGAAGGTACTCGCGTGAGTATTTCCGGGTGATGTGTGGTGGGTGAATCAGCTCTAGCTCGATTTATTTTTTGAAATTGAGCCTTCAAATCGGAGCGCGCTGTGAAATTTTGCATTAGTTATTTATTTATTTAATTACACCACCAACAGTTTATAAACCAATTACTGATGGAAAATACAGTTCATATATATATACATATATAACTTGAGACGTGGTCATTGTCGTCTAGACCAGTTAGGTGAAAAATTAAAGCTTCCGCCTTTTGTTGGGTACTTCGACAAGATTTAAGCAAAGAGGACTCTTTATACTTTTTTTTTGGCACACGCCCACAATTCGTTCCATCTTTCAATACTGACATTGACATCCTTCGGCCTTCTGTCAAAGGGTTTCATGTCACTCATCATTCATCATTCCATGACCACTAATTTGTGCAATCATCAGGTGGTTTCACGATGTAATGCTCTAATTTTTTAAAATAATTTTTAATCTGTTTTTAACTTGTTCTTGTCATGTTTTGTATAAATTTTGACTATTGTGCAATCTATTCAGCTCTCACCATGTTACTGGACGTTTCCCTCATCCTATACGTAAACAACAATTAGCAACATCCTCACATACTACTGTAAGTTGAGTCAATTTAAATTCATTTTACACCTTTGTTGCTACTGTTATCATTGTAATTGCAGCTCCTGATGATGATGGCAAAGTCCATTGAAAGCTAGAGAGAATTAAAAAAAAGTATAAAGAGTCCTCTTTGCTTAAATCTTGTCGAAGTACCCAACAAAAAGGCGGAAGCTTTAATTTTTCACCTATACATATATATATATATATATATATATATATATATATACAGGGTGTCCCAGAAGTCGACGTCAAGCCGAAACCGGGTGATAGGCAAAGTCATAACAGCTATCAGAAAAATATTTAAAAAATTTTACATATGTGTTTTGAAAATTATAGGTCTTTGAAAAAATATAGAAATTTCACACCCTACGGCAGTCTGTCAACTCCTGTTACTACAAATATTAACTTTTTTGGATTTTATTTTTACAATGTAATGATGAATAATGCATCTTCAAACTGGTGTCTCAACCTTACTGCCAACTTTTCTCGTTCAGGAAAAATTGCCACTTATTTCGCAACCAAGTATTCCAAAGTAAAACTTTGCTCAACTTTAACTGGCTGTACTGGAAAAAATGTACTACGAGAGTTTGGCAAGTAACCTTAAAAGTTGGCGCATTTAATAACTATTCCAAATGGAGTATAACACTTAGAAGATTACTCGTTAACTTATGCACAATTTTTATTTGAAAAAAACTGATGAAAATTTTTCAAAATTTCCTAATTAAACAGCGATTATGAAAACGTACAAGGACCCTTAACGATAACTGTTTGCACAACAGTGGGCGTCAAAATGCTGCTGATGATGATTTACCTTTACAGCAAATGCTCAAACTGTTTTCCTTCAGCCGCAGTACACGCTCGACATCTTCTTAAAAAAGATCGGGTTATTAAACGAGCGAATCCACGGTTATTAACAAACTCAGCTGCTTCCAATAGTCTTTGCCGTAGCTCAGCTACATTTTGAATCGGCTTGAAATACACTTTTTCTTTTACAGTTCCCCAGTAAAAAAATCTAAAGGATTCAAATCAGGTGATCGGGCTGGCCACGGTATTGTACCAGACCGCCTTATCCATCTGCCTGGAAAGTTTTGATCCAGATACTCTCTCACTGAGAGTGCATAGTGCGCTGGGCAGCCATCATGCTGAAATCACATGTCCCTGTAAATACTCAGTGGCACGTCCACCAATAAATTTTGTACATGATTTTTCAAAAAATCCAAATAAACTTCAGCAGTCAAAGTCTCTGGGAACTCAAACGGACCGATTATTTTACCATTTAAAATACCTGTCCAATGGTTTATCTTGAAGCGATATTGAGATTTATCTTCTCTCATCAAATGTGGGTTTGCTACGTGCCACTCGTGTAAGTTATGCAGGTTCATGTACCCATCTTTCTTAAATGTGGTCTCATCCGACCATAAAATTTTTTCAAAGAACTATGGATCTTTCCTGTATCTTTCTAACATTGTGCGACAAAAAGCAACTCGGGGCTCATAATCCCGGGGCAGGAGAGGTTGAACACGCTGTATGTGGTATGGATGAAGCACATCACTTACTTGCTATTGCACACTTTGATACCGATCAGTACTCCTTCGTTTACTGCGCATCTTTACATGTTCGTGCTTGTTGATTTCGTACTGTTACTAATTTTGGATTCGTGAACTGGACTGTTGATCGCTTGTGATTTGGATTTGGACTGTTTAATTGCTCTTCAAAACAACATTGCTTTCCTTAGACTATCTTTGATAGTGTGATTGTGCAGTGCCGCTATGTCCGTGTACACCGTACAAGAATATGCTAACATGCACCTCATTTATGGGGAATGCAGATGCAACGCTAGTGCTGCAGCGAGACTTTACTGTGAGAGGTACCCGAATGCAGCTCGTCATCCAGATCATCGAGTGTTCACAAATGTGCACCGCTTACTGTTCTCAGAGGGCCAACTACCAAACCAATCACACGGTGAGGGAAGATCTTTCCTTCCTTACGAAGACGTGGTGCTAGGAGCTGTCGAAGAAGACCCGAGTACTTCAGTGCGTGCAATAGAACTAAAAACAGGTGTGCCCAAAAGTACAGCCCATAGAATCTTGCAAAAAAACGTGCTCCATCCATACCACGTACAGCGTGTTCAAGCTCTTCTGCCCCGGGATTATGAGCCCCGAGTTGCTTTTTGTCGCACAATGTTAGAAAGACACAGGGAAGATCCACGGTTCTTTGAAAAAATTTTATGGTCAGATGAGACCACATTTAAGAAAGTGGGTACATGAACCTGCATAACTTACACGAGTGGCACGTAGCAAACCCACATTTGATGAGAGAAGATATCTCAATATCGCTTCAAGATAAACCATTGGACAGGAATTTTAAATGGTAAAATAATCGGTCCGTTTGAGTTCCCAGAGACTTTGACTGCTGAGGTTTATTTAGGTATTTTTCAAAATCATTTAGAAAATTTATTGGAGGACGTGCCACTGAGTATTTACAGGGACATGTGGTTTCAGCATGATGAACTTTCCAGGCAGATGGATAGGGCGGTCTGGTACAATACCGTGGCCAGCCCGGTCACCAGATTTGAATCCGATTTTTTTTACTGGGGAACTTAAAAGAAAAAGTGTATTTCAAGCCGATTCAAAATGTAGCTGAGCTACGGCAAAGACTTTTCTAAGCAGCTGAGTTTGTTAATAACCGTGGATTCGCTCGTTTAATAACCCGATCTTTTTTAAGAAGATGTCGAGCGTGTACTGCGGCTGAAGGAAAACAGTTTGAGCATTTGCTGTAAAGGTAAATCATCATCAGCAGCATTTTGACGCCCACTGTTATGCAACAGTTATCCTTAAGGGTCCTTGTGCGTTTTCATAATCGCTGTTTAATTAGGAAATTTTGAAAAATTTTCATCAGTTTTTCTTCAAATGAAAATTGTGCATAAGTTTAACTAGTAATCTTCTAAGTGTTATACCATTTTGGAATCGTTATTAAATGCGCCAACTTTTAAGGTTACTTGCCAAACTCTCATAGTACATTTTTTTCCAGTACAGCCAGTTAAAGTTGAGCAAAGTTTTACTTTGGAATACTTGGTTGGGAAATAAGTGGCAATTTTTCCTGAACGAGAAAAGTTGGCAGTAAGGTTGAGACACCAGTTTGAAGATGCATTATTCATCATTACATTGTAAAAATAAAATCCAAAAAAAGTTAATATTTGTAGTAACAGGAGTTGACAGACTGCCGTAGGGTGTGAAATTTCTATATTTTTTTCAAAGACCTATAATTTTCAAAACAACATAAAATTTTTTAAATATTTTTCTGATAGCTGTTATGACTTTGCCTATCACCCGGTTTCGGCTTGACGTCGACTTCTGGGACACCCTGTATATATAAAAATCATAAAATAAACTAATTGCATTGATTGCTTAGTAATTACCAATAAGAACCCATGAAAAGCTACCACTGATCATAGCTCAATCAAACTGTGGTAGCTCTAAAAAAACTACCGCTTTACATACTCTCTTAATAATAGAAATGGATGTGTTGAAGATATCAAAATAATTCATATAGTCATTATAACATGAGCATATCGAATATAGCGGTGAGTGCAACAGTAGATTCGTTCGTGGGGTAGGTAGGTAAAAGGCAAGGTTGTTCGTACTCTAGGTGTATTGAAATTTAGCATAGACAAAAATGATAGACAGTCATGTTGGTAATTTATAACTTTGAACAAAAAGACTAAAGATTGTATCTTCCTTCTATCATCAAGGCTGAGATTCCTTCTATTATCTCGGCTTCTAAGCAACGTAGAGCCTTCTTTTTTAATTCGGGGTAACTCGTCAAAATAATGACATCTGGTATCATTTTGTCAGTCTGTCTGTCGGTCCGTCCGCTAATTGTATAACAGCCTATAACTTGAGAAGTACCGCTAGGCGTTTGATGAAATTTTCACACAGGGTTACTACTATGCCAAGGATGAACAAGCTTTATAGTTAGGTCTAGTGGTGGCGGAGCTATGGGCAAAAACACACTTGGCGCTGACCTCATATTCTGAAAAACATCCTGTATGAACAGCTATTTTATCACCTCTTTCAGGACACCGAGAAATTCAAACCCGGTCCAGTATACGTACCTCGAAAAACAAAAGAGCTTCCCGCTCTACCTCCCGGCATGATCATACCAACCGGTCCTGCTAAGTGGGCGGGTGGTTGCAAAGCCGGTACTTTCGATAAGTTCCCGGAGTACTCGCACAACAAGTACTACACTCCGTACGAGATCATGAACCCAAAGAAGAAGGTACCGCCTAGGTACGGCCCGTTCTTCCCTCAATCTACTGGCGAGAAGACGTTGTTCACGTGCTCAATCGTCAACGAGAATATACGGTTTCGATGCAACGATAAGACGAGGAACAATTTCGAGCCATCATACACCAAATATCTGCTTAATTGAGCACATAAGTTGATCTAGTAATTTTACAATAATAAAGTGCATTTTGGGGATTTGATGTGCGGTTTTTGTCACTAAATATCAAGCAATTTTAGAAGTGGATGCTGTGACTTTTAAGTGTGTTATGAACCAGGGTGTTATTTTTATCGACATGTCTGTTTGCTCTGTTTTCGAGTACATCAATGTTTTGCGATGCTATAAATGTACCGGATTTAACCACACAGCTAAATACTGCACAAAATCAGGAAGATGTATTACTTGTGGATTAGAAGGACATTCAACAGAAAACTGTAGTACCAGTGAAATGTACAAATGCTGTCCAAATTGTAAAAGTGCAACCAGGATTTTAATCTAG
>CAVLJG010000001.1:113709683-113747430 GCA_963669975.1 Acanthoscelides obtectus | reverse complement strand
CTATCCGACTATACACTCGAGCAAGTTCCGAGGGTCTCAAGTCCGGGGCTCCCACTGTAAGAATAAATTAAATGACGATCCTAGAACAAAGTAAAAACCCTTCCAAAAAAGATTAGCTTCAAAATTGAACCTACCAAAATTCAAAAATACCTATAATAGTCTTCTACCATTAAAAAACATGTTCCCTGTTTGCTCCAGTTTTGATTGAATAACATTTTGAATTATTTCTAAATTTAAATGTCATTTGTTAAGTAATACGACTATCCCTTAGATATTTGTTAGCTATTTTATCGTTCGGTTATGTATATTACAGAAAAATGTTTATTACTATATATTTTGTATGTCGGATCTGAACACTCATGGAACATTTAATCAGTATAGTTATAAAGCAATTGCTGAATTACCTGGAGTTCATATGCCAATGCCGTCTGAATTCACTTACATTGTCACTCTACAAAGATAATAACCAGCAGTAAATACTTGCGTCAATCAACCATATGTTAATACTGATGTTATAAGAATTGATGTAACTCTGAGGTAGTGACCAAATAAGTCAGTGAGCATGAACTAGTTTTCAACTCACACGATTTCCTTCCCTCATACTCGTACATGGATAAACTATTCAAAAAGACAAACTTTTTTGGCCAATATATATTTTTGTTGTAGTTCATTGAAGGCATTTCTAAATTCTTTCTTTATCGTCGAAGTTTTATTTTTTTTTTCGCTGAATTTATATTATGGGAACATATAAAATGTATTTCTAGTCAAGCGCCTACAAGTTTGATAGAGCCATCTTGGTTGCACAACCTCCCAGATTCTTATACATCTCTATCAATTTACATGGTTTTTGTATTTTGCAATAGACGATTTGAAAAGCTAATTTGTCTACCACTTTTGTTGTCAACTATACCTATTTTTTTAATTGATCAGTGCAAGAATGCAATATGCAGTGAGTTTGTAAGTGATTTCAAAGGATTTTGGAGCAACAACTTTGTATCTTTCTTGGACGAAACTGCCTCGAATGTGAACTCGGCTTGTATTTTCTGTTTTCTTCTCTGTATTTCTGTCCCATCTTTTGTAAATGTGGGATTGCGACACTTCTGCTCTCCTGGGTTTTATCATCCCATCCACCATTTTTCAACACCTTACATTTCACTTCGCTTCACAAGCTGCCATATGAATTGAAGCATATCCTGAAAAACGTAGTGAGTTTGAAAACAGTGATGAAATTTACAACTTTTCTTTCACTAGTTGGCTATAGCTGAAACAATTGAAGGACACTTTGCGCCTAATTAGTATATACAAAATTCAATCGAGATATCTCCACCTACTACAACAACGAATTCCCTGCGAATTGCATACTGGCCGTTTCATTGCCTTTTTCATTTTAATTGATTCTAAGCATATAACTGTATATCTGCAGTAAACACTATTTTGGGACAAGATTTCGTTAGACAGAATAGGCTGGTATGTAGCTTTTAGTTACAAAATTTTTTTATATTAATTACTATTGTGAGTATATATCAACGTTTTATCACTGTTTCGGACTTCATACCAATCAGTCTTGCTATACCGCTTTCTACTCACCCAAAAAACCTCATATCTAAAAGTACCTATGTGTATACACGGTAAGTAGTACCATTTGTGAACGTATCTAAATATGTAAATCTATATTCAACACAAAAATAAACTACCCTCTGCGTTCCTAACTTGCAAATAACTAATTTTCACTGTGTTAATGTTGATCAAGTTAAATTTTGTTAATTCAATAGTAGTTGGTATAAGTCTAACCACCAGAATTTGTGACCTAGAATAACGATACAATACAAATTTCATACAAAAGTGGAAATATTGTCATAGAGTGAAAGTTATTTTAAATCCTTGATACTGTTGCTTCGCTTGTGCACCACATTTCCATTCCATTAGTACACTACAGGTTAAATAGCTTTTGTTTTGCTGTGATGGATACTTTTGCAAAAGCTTTTTCCTAATCCTCCCTCTACACACTATTATGGACATTTGAATACTACCAGATCCACTACACGGTACTGTGGATATTTGTAGTTGCCTCATATACAGTCTATCCATCTTCGATTGGAAAAACGTTTGACTACTGATTTGCGATTGATTTAAAACACAAAATCTCATTTTTAGATAAAATATTCAATTTTACATCAGTTGTCTCTCTTGAGAAAATTTTGTTATGACAACTCTTTTGGAGAAAATCTACTTCAAATATACAAGTTAGTGAAATTTGACAGAAAATTGTAAGTAGTATATTGGATGAGGAATGAAATTTTACCACAATATTATCTGGAGAGTATCTATGACTTTTTGATACCTTTAGATGTGTTTCCTACCCTACGAATATTGCCGTTGTTTTGTTTTTTAATCATCTTGTGTTTCTTCTCACCTCACGGTCTCAATGATCTTCGAACGTAAACAAAGGGTTGATGTAAAAAAAAAATGTGGAATAAAATTCCTATATGCACACGTACGAGGTTGATAAGACTTGTCACCCAGTGAACTGCTCGTATTTTTTAAGATGAATATACTGGATATTAAACCATACTGCATTGGTTTAACAGTTGATCGGTTAAACCAATATTCTGTATTGAGGCTTATCGTTATTACTATCCACGTACCGCTATACCCAATAATCAAAAAATTCTAGTTACAAATCATATATGAACAAACAACCTAAGAAATAGTCGACTAATATAATTAATAGTAACGTATTACGTGCATGTTGTTGCGCGTCCATCAGACATTGACATCTCTGTCCTAATCTAACTTGTGTGCGTGTTTTGCGTGCGTTCCTCTGTATAGGTGCCTGCTATATCTCTGGCTTACGAAGCTCCGGAGTCGGACATTATGAAAAGACAACCTCGCGACCCCTATAGGGACAATCTGGTTAACCGTAGGTGGGTCATGGCACTACACACCTGATTCGCATCTCACATTTCCCGTACTATATATGTATTATTTCACACATACATTTGTCTCGTGTCATCATTTCTTAGAGGTTTCGATATTTGTTATGAACTGTTCGTTATTCAAGTATTTCATTGAAGCGTCTTGTTGAACGTTTGAACGTGCTTTTATATGAACAAAGTAGGCATTAATGGAAACATCTTATTATTTCATTGTCGAATTGTCACTAGTGTCTTTTTTATTATACAATGCTTTTCTTTAATGTCCCCCCTATTTAGATAACAATTCCCCGGTCTTTGGATTGGCCGCCGAGGTCCTGTGGAATGGCCAGCTCGCTCGTCAGATTTGACACCTTTAGACTTTTTTTATGGGGCTATTTGAAGAAAAAGGTGTACGAAACTGAACCTGCTTCAATATTAGATATACGGCTGAGAATAACAAATATTTGTATAAATATTACTATGTTTGAAAATGTTCGACGCGAAATTACGGACTGCCTGTTATTGTGTCAAGAAGTTCAAGGCAACCATTTCCAGCATCTTCTAAACTGAACTCGACGTATTTATTCGAATTATCAAGTTAAATGTCAATGTATTCAGGTAATTATAAAATGTAACACCATTTTGTAGTAGGTAAAGGTATTGACTTTATATTCTAGGGTTATAAAGTACTCGTCAGGAGCTTAAAAATGATGTGACACAAGACCCCCGTTTTCATAGAATTGTCTTTTTTCAAGATGGCGCCCAGCGGCCATCTTGACATTTTCATTTGTCAATTTTACTCTAAAATATGGTATCCACACATCAATTTCATTACCTCAAGTTTAATTTTTGAATTGATCCGTTCAAAAAATGAAAAGGGAGGGGGCATTAAAGAAAAGCAGTGTATAACGGTCTTTTCAGAAGGATTCTGTAGAAATTATATAATATATATAACATAGATATAGGATCAAATCAAACTCTTTAATGTAAAGTCGTTGTTCAAGATTGTTTTGTCACACAATGAATGCATCTCCACTCTTCCCCTTAACAGTTGTTCGCCCATTTCTGCAGACATTTCTTAGTAGAAAGCAATGATTTTATTTCGTCACCATCATTTTAATTCAGAAATTAGCCTTCTTCCTGTCAAAACCCAATTCTAGTAAAAATCTAACAACATAAGATTGATAAAAACATATTACAAATATTGTTAGTAGTGGCAATTAGAAAACATACAGGGAAGAATAGTTATTATTACTGATTATTAACTGTATTATTGATTTCTTGAGTTCATTTTAATCACTTGTATAACGAACAGCGCGCAATTTCGTAATCTCTACTTTTAATTAATAAAGATATTTTGAAAACGAGGATGATCAGAAATCTTTATTGATAGAGCATTTGTTACAAATGATTTTTGATTGTTGTTAGTTATTTGCTGCCACTCCTCCCTGTGATATACCTTAACTGTACAGTAACGCAATATATGTTAAAGTTTCTTCCTGACAACTAGCCATGTTAAGAAAATTCATTTCAATGAAGTATGCTTAGCAATGTTGTGTTATTAATTGCAATATAAGCACGAATTTCGAAAAACGCTTTATTGATAAAGGTTTCGAGTAAGGTTAACTTTGAGCTAATAACAAGACAGATTCAAAATAATTGGAAATTGGTTTGTTGACATCCCCCATATGTCTGGCATACATCAACAGGTATGCATGAAAAAATATCACCTACACAATATATATTGATACTGACAGCGTTGTTCAGAATACGTTCTATAAATTCAGGCGACTGCAATTGAGATATCAATGATGTAGGTGAATAATAAAATGTGTATCTCATCTACAAGTACAAATAAAATATAAATTTATATTTATTGATTTCAGGCAAATAGCTTTTACGTTTTGTTTTCGCAATAATTTCTATCGAGTAGTCATTACAATGTCATATCTTTCTCTGGTATTGTCAAAGTTACGAATCTCCTCTTTTCAACAAAAAAAAAACCTTGGGTCACTGCAGTGGTGGTCGTGATGGCTTGACACTTCACAACCGTTACCTCGGCACTCTTGGTGTTTGTTATACAGAACAGGCATTTAATATGTGCAATTGACAATGTATTAGAAGTGGATATATAATTCACTGATTGAATGCACAGGGTGTCCCGTTATAAATTGACCCCACAACTTCTGTATGACCGTGTGGAGAAAAAGTTTTATAGAAATTTTATAGGGTCTAACATAAAGTGTTTCATGTAATGTTTTCTTTTATGAAAAACAACTTATTCGAAAAACCTATAAAACATCCCTTAGCTTAGCTTTTAGGGATCTAAACTGGAAATTATAGGATTTAGTATTAGAGATCTGAGATAATTGTGAGATAGAAATTAATTTTTTTCTAGCCCTAATATCTACCATGCGAACCCCGTGTGAAGTACGGCTGCATGACACACAAATTTGAAGTTTTTTCTATTTATGGAACATTTATAGCGGGATACCCTGTACGTATAGGATAATATCGGAGTGACTAATTGTTTAAAGAATATGAAATTATACACCTTTTTCGGGAGATTCAGACCTTGCTATCTATTTGTGTTTGTTTTAACAAATTGTTAAGTAAATATGAAGGTATGTACTATTTTATCGATTTCGAGGTACGTTAGTATCATACGAAGAGCTGACATTCTTAGGATTGCCATCTTATACTTCATAATACATTATATCGTATTAATCTTGTCGCTTTGGAGCTTCAGCTATATCACATATCTATTTATAACTACTTTATATTTTAAAGATTATAGTCACATCAAGCATACGCTTCAGAATAACTTGAAGCCATCTTGTTAGCTCTCGTCTAGTTTACTTATACTACCAACTCTAGAAGGGCATGATCTTTCAAAGACAAATTTTACGTATCATTTATTCTGAATCAAACTCTAGATGATATAGATTTTAGACAACTTACTCATTCTTTTCTCTGTCTGCCGAGGTATAGATTGTGTCGAGTCTAGGATATTTTATGTGTGTAGGTCCTGTATGTCATATATTTCTTCTTTATAATTTAAATTGAGATATAAAAATGAATTTTTGTTACGTATATTAGGATAAAAGGTAATCAAGTGTATCTGTAAAATTCGAAATAAGAAGCTTCAAGCTTCAAAATTTTTTGTAAAATTAAAAAGCCTGACAAAATTCCAGTTGCTGATATTTTAAGGCCTCTAGAATGTTGGTTGAGTCAGCAGATACATCATCAAACAAGGTTTTGGCGCTGTTACAAAGATGTAGTTTACAAAGAAATACGTTAATGAATCTAGCAGAACCATGAGATCAGAATATTAGAAAAATATGTCATACATGATCTACCGTAGAACATTTTAGATACAGTGTTAGGATACGATTTTTCTATATGCACCAATACAGTGTGTCGTGCCTGTCATCATCATAAGATAAAATTAGTTATTTCTTATAGAGAAAAACTAGAAATAGAAATATTGTTTAGAGGTCTCTCCTACTTCACTGCATGTTCTGAAGTTTTGCTATTCCTGAACTTTGAAGAATACTTGTGCATAATTGCTGTTGAGGTCGAGATTTAATATTTCCCCAGATAATTTTTCTGATACTTAAGTAGCTTGCAAGGTGACAGCTACGCAAAAAATTACTATTTTGCTGACATGTAGAATTTTTATTCAGGCTTAAGTAAATAAGAAGTTAATGTCACAGTGACATGAGAAAACTTCGTCTATATATATTTGTGAATAATGATAAAACATTTGTTTTTGTTAACTATGCTATGAAAGGTTTCTAATAATAGACAAGGGAAACCCTTGTGGTTTTACTTAGTTATTAATAAATGTACATTACGTATAGTTGATATTTTCAAATTAGAATCCTTCATAAAAAAATATTTTTAGCTTTGCAATCAAAACATGAGCTATATAATTCAAAACTTCAAACAAACTTTTAAGCTTCCTATTCAATATTATAGAGAAAGCTATTATAAATAAAGCAAATGCATTGTTTTAACTGATTCAACTGACTCTCCCTCTCTAAATATAGCAATGTTCAACTTATTCTAGTAGAAATAAAAATGAGGAAAGCACTTGTTTAGCTAGTCACTATTTGACTCATACTAAGCAACTTGACTATGTCTAACATCAATAAAGTTAATTTATTTTCGTCTTAACCTGCTGTTTAATTTTCATTTAAGAAGTAGATCTTATTGCTAGTAATTTGCTTATTTTTATACAATATGATACTCTTGTACACTATACCAACAATTCTAAATAACCATACATAGAAAGATATAACAAATTATCATGGTATTTCAGCAATTTCTATAATAGTGATGATGTATCATTGTTACATTATTTTCACATCATTTGTGCTGAGACCATATACTACTACCTAACCATGAGACATTTTATTATATGTCACTGAGCAGTAATGATTAGTAAAGTCTCAAATGTTTAGGATGAGATTACTGAAATACGAGATATACATTAAATCAATACAAACATCAAGCTTCAACTACCAATTTTTGCATAACTATAGATTTCATACTATTCTATATATTAAAAAAGTTGTTAGTCTTTCATACCTTTAGATACGTATAATTAGTTACATATGAATTGGAAGTTGAAGTTCTAAGAAACTTGTGTTATAAACCGTACTACCCAAAGCCGTTCTTACAATTTACACTTCTAATACCATCTGACTAAACTTACTAACAAACTAAATAATATACTATGATTAAAATGAATAAGGAAACCTTCTCATCCTCTGTGCATGTATGTTACTTCTCACAAAACATTTTGTGTTCCAAGCGCAATCTCTGTTGCCTATATTGATGTTGTAAGTACTCTCGTTTTTTACGCATCTTGGACTCTACGCTTCCTCTTTTCTATATTTCTTATTCATTTTATTTAAACAAACAAACCTGCCTCATGCCTAAACCTAAACAAATATAAAATCAAGTAAGTAAAAGCATATGTATTTACGATACACCATGGTATGATAATTTACTTCCCTACCCCGCTTAATACCCAAATCACCCCATAAAGCAGAAGTCCGCCTTTTAGACCAGTATGTCACTATAATTTTGAGTCAGTTTCTGTAACCAACCCTTACAACCTATCCTATATGAATAGCGAGGACCCATTTTGATAGGGTGTACCTACCATAAAATATTGTGATATACTTAATTGTGTCTCCTTTTGTTGTATGTAATATTTATTATTTCTTTAGTTAAAAACCAATTTGAAACAAAATTCACAAGCGTTGACATAGAGAGATATAGGTGACAAAACAATTAATTTCCTGATAATAATCGGTAGACTTCAAAAATACTGACGTACTGGTTGTACTGCATGTAGTGTTTTGTAGATATTGGTGTACAAAATGTAGATATTTTATGTACTAACAGCATGACTCTGGTGATTTGATGGAAACAAGACAGCCTTTTTAACTGAGTACTGAATAGTGTCATCTGTGAGAAATTTACTTGTTTTGTGACAATATTATATGGTATTGCAGCTTCAAACTATTATGGATAATACCTCCTCTTTGGTTTGGAGTAGCGATACCAAGCCTTAGCATTGACTATATATTTTTTAAGAAGTGGCTGTAAGAACAAGATAATAAACGTTGAATCAATACTCAAAGGCTGTCTTATCAATAACAGGCCTCAGGTAGGCAATACATTCATGATCTGTGTTCGGTTATCACAAAAGTTTTTATTGGAAACTTTAAACATGCTGACAATATCTTTAAGATCACGGTCGATGGTATTACAGATCAAAATAGTTGGACACAGAATAATACCTTCACTACCTTTCGTGAGGTACAACATTTCAGGTAGAATTGGTGCAATTATGTCATGTCACTTATTTACGAGTTACGTGGGCTTAGGAGAAGCTGTTCTGATGTCTAGTCTAGTGATAATCCAGTCATAACTTCGGACATGTTTTCCAATGTATCCAAGCTATCAATAGTATAGCTGCGACAGTTCATCACTTGGTCTCTTTAGAATCAGCCTTAGGTGTGCCCACGCAAAGTATGGATTTTGAAGCAATGACATATCATGCCCAAAAACTTAAGTCAGGCATGTGAGTTCATTTAAGGACCTAGCGTAGATATTTTAGCCTACTCCTAGGTTGAAACAACCTGCACTTGTCGACAGGACTGACAATACGTTTAGCTACTACTTACATTTGTATGATGGAGGTAACTGATGTTCCAACGGGGGCACTTTGCGGGGTAGAAAAGGAGTCATATTTACACACATTTTTACAAATTTTACAAAAATTAACCTTTCAAGTATATTTGGATTCCACATTACCAGTTCACTAAGATAACATACCTAGCTGATCGTAGTCTAAGACACTTTTATGACAAGGTTGACCTTCTGGCATCGTGAAAGTATTATTCTAATTTACCACAACTATAGTCTTATCAAAGCTTTAGTAGTATGGAAATATGATCCGAGCATATCATGAATGGCCACCTGAGACTTCCTAGTACCCAAAACCTTCGATATTAACCAGATCTGTGCTATAGGTTGATCTCGATGGCTTATGGACAGATCGGTATGATCCAAGCTGCTGCAGGATTCTTCGTCTACTTCGTTATCATGGCTGAGAACGGGTTCTTGCCGATGAAACTGTTCGGCATCCGTAAGCAATGGGACTCGAAAGCTGTTAATGATTTGACTGACTCGTACGGACAAGAATGGGTAAGTATATGGTGTAAGGTCTAGGGGCCTTAACAGTTACTTATAGCTGAGTTGATAAGGGGATTAGTTTCAAATTTGCTTTTAAGAAATACGGACAGTTCCTATACACTTTTACGGATCTTTAATTGGACCCCTCAAATAGGGAAGATAAAAAAATATTACACATGTAAGTATGTGAATAAACGGTAGAAAAAAAAAACATGAAAAGCAAGATCACTGCAATGTTTTTGTTTTAGGGTTTAACTGCAAAAATCACATTCTTTATTGAAACATTCACAGTAACTGAAAACAAACTCCTATTTTTTAAACACTAAACGGATGATTGAAGTTATTTTGGCATTAGTTTGCCTTAACAATGATGCCAATTACACTGAAACGACAAAATCGACATTCATATAGGTTTAATAAAACAAATATTTTGGGGAATGCAAGTTTTGCTTCCAACTTGAGAAATGGTGAGTTTGATTTCTGAGATTGTAGGACGTGATCGATGGCGCGGCACTGTAATTAACACATGCATCCAATTGACTGAAGAACTTCAATATAATGTCAATTTAAACTCATATGAAAGTTATAGACAGTCGAGAACAAGATACCGTTATTATGTGAACTGTAGACTGGTAGACCCTTCATTTTATCTAACAATGATTTCAATCAATAAAAAGTAGTTAAAAGTTACTCGAAACAGAACTTACTTTAAAGCACGATTCAGCATCATTGATGTTAGTCCTATTTATGACCAGATACTTGTTGTAACGCGTTCTTTAATTATCTGAACGTTGGTGTCATTAAGAAGAATGCAAATTTTCCACTTCGGCGATAACATATAATAGTGTCTCATAACTGTTGGTCGGTTTTGCGGTAAAATTTAAGCTGATAACTCAAAGCAGCCTTTTTTAAAACAAATTGTTTTGATTTGTTTATGTACTGTCAACTGTTCTACATGGGAACTTTTAAACTGGAAGCAAAAACAAAAACATCGCATATTCCTTGTTGTATACATAAAATATTCTTATCGTTTCAATCATAAACAGAGATTGACAACATTCTATCCTCTTTTCTCAGACATACCGCGACAGAAAGACCCTAGAATACACACACACCGCATTCTTCGTGTCCATCGTAGTGGTGCAATGGGCGGATTTGATCATCTGTAAGACGCGTCGTAACTCTATCGTCCACCAAGGTATGCGCAACTGGGCGCTGAACTTTGGTTTGATCTTTGAGACAGCTTTGGCGGCATTCCTTTCATACACGCCTGGTATGGATAAAGGGCTGCGCATGTTCCCGCTCAAGTAAGTATATCATGAATTTCACCTATTCTGGATTACGAAAAGAGGTGATTGTAATCAACTGTTTTCCAGTTACCCCAAGCAATTTTCACGGCTTGAAGAAAATACACCATGTATACCAATCCGTCCCCGCCTCCCCTACTTGAATAGTATAAAATACTGAACAAATCATGGGCAAACATTAGATTTGGTTTTTAAGGTTTTTTGTAAACAAACGAGCGTTCGTCTAAACTCCAGATACCCGATCATTCAGTAGTATGCATTTAACTACATATTCTAACAATTTTCTCCAAAATGTCATTGAATTTTATCTTCCGTGGTTGTGAGCAACTGAAACGTGGTGCTCGGCAGGGTTATTATGTAAAAAACCTAAAAAACGAGAAGAAAAACTCACGAAATATCATCTTGCAGACTAGGTAGTTTTTAGCGTGCAAATAGTTCATTCCGCGTTTGCTCGCTATGATCGTTGTTCGCTGACGTTTAAGCAACACTTACAACTATAAAACGAGTTCACAAGTGTACAACAGCTTGTGCTTTAGTTAACATCTTTGATAAAAACGTGCGTTATGTCACAAAAAAGAGTGTCACTCTTCTAGATACGTAATAGCCGTTCCGGTATGCCAGACTAATTTGGAACGCTATTTCGAATATAGGCGCACCAAAAGCTGCTCAAGTGTCGGGAAGCCTTAGAGTGGGGAAATGGACCTTTTGAGCTTCTGTTACCTTTTACGAAAAACTTACATCAGATTTGTGATTTACGCACCCTCCTCACTCAAGAAACGAGTTTCTCTTTAAGTTGCAGATACCAATTTTTTATAAAACCTCTATAGTAAACTTCGTAGTTTCATTTTTGCTACCTAGAAGTAAAGGAAACACACGTTAGTGTAATTTGAGTTTCTGATTTTGAATGTGATTATCAAAAAAATGGCGTAGGTTGACGTGATTATGTTCGGTGCAAGTTAGACCCTATGAGAGAGAAACTATGCGCATGTATAACAAATGAATTAAATGGAGTTAAACAGACTTATACAATAAGACCTTAGAAAAAATTTTCCCTGCCCTACCGACAGTCCTCGCCCCCCACCCGTATTTCACCGCTCGCCAAAGCCAGTTGTCATCCTTGGCAGTGCGACAGTCACGACACGACACTCATCAGTGAAACCGTGACGCCAGTGCACCCAGAGATCAGGAGATGCTTGTTGATAACATTTTTTTCATTCTCAGTTTTAAGGGCAAATGTACGGGGAAATCTATGATTTTTAAGATGTGTCTAATTGGAGCGTGGAATTACCATGGTTGGAAGCGAATACATATATTAAGGTGAAAAAATCCTAACCTGCCTTCACTCATCTCCTACACTTTCGAACCCCTAATTTTTAACCACTGCAAACTTTTGAAAATGATCAGGAACCTCTGAAACGTCAAAAAATCAAGTTCGGCGTTTTTTTTTTCGTTTTTGTCTCTACCTCTGCACTAGACCGATTTTCAAAAACTACAACTACAAATCTTTTCGTAGTAACCTTTTTTGAAAATTTCATCAAAATCCGAACGGTACTTTCAGGGTTATAGACGCACCAATGTTTAGCGGTAAGAAATGAGTGACATGATTTTTCGTAATGTGACATAAAAAAACTATTTCATTTTCTATTGCAATGCATTCTCGCCAGCCAGCGGCGTGGGACTTAAAACCATAAAGTATCGGGAATACGTATCCAGAATAATTGAGCATTTGGTGCCTTTCAATTATTATTACGCAGCAACTTTTAAAAACATTCTTCAAACTTTGACATTTCTCAACGCAAAATTTCCATTTTCATTTTCCGTGGGTACGAGTGATGCACTGGGGTAATTTGAGATGAGATTTCAAATATATGAAAATTTTGATTTGTCAAACTATCCTTTTGGGACCTAGCAGTGCCAAACTGTCATTTAACCAAGAAACGAGTTTTCCTCTAAATTATTTCTATTAAGTATGCCTCGAAGCCAGACAGGGACATGGTATTCAGAATTCAGAATATCGAGTACTGACCAAAAAAGTTTTCAGTCGAATACCAAATACCAAACACACAAATTAATGTATTCGAATAGCATTCGAGTACAAGCCGAATGTATTCCGAATAAGATTCAGAATACTGTGTATTCTAATTCTACCCAAGTCAGTTCTCCTTCAATACCCACTAACTCCGCGCCCAACAACATTTTTTGACATTGTGTTCTTGCAGATTCGTGTGGTGGCTTCCGGCCATTCCATTCGCTCTTGCGATCTTCATCTATGATGAAGTGAGGCGGTTCTACTTGCGTCGCTGCCCAGGAGGATGGTTGGAACAGGAGACCTACTATTAAGTTCTTACTATATCAAGTGTACTACTGCCACCAGTCGGGTGGACGAAGCCATGGCTTCATGGCTACATCAGAAGCCATGGTTGACGAGCCCCCATCTCGTAGTGTTTTTTCGATAGGGACACGCCTACAAACACGACAAAATCTGATAGAAGGAGTAGGTTTCTTTTTTTGTTTTAACTCGTTTTAATGTAAGGTCGTTTACCAAAACACAAGTGGAAGCGTAGCAGGTTTGAGGTTGTGATTTTCTTTGGTCCATTAGTTATATTCAAAGATCGAGCAAAGTGACATATTGGTTCCATTTTGAAACTGGTAAATATGTAAATCGGTATTCCTTCCTGTCGTATATACCGACAGATGTTTGTACTGCGAATTAACTCGGTATTCTTGGGTTGTTGCCTTCAGATTGTCTTGATAAGAAAGATTCATCAAGGTTATTCAGCATTGCGATTACAGAACTGTTTTGGAACCTGGATATTTTGACAATTTATGAAACTATATCCTATAACACCATTGTTCCGGAAGCTACAAGAAAATATGGACAAAGTCAGTGTGAGTCATTTTTATTGAGTTTTCTACTCATATTCTAGTATCTCAAAGCTGCAGTTTCCACAAAATAGCCACTCAGAAATCAAACATTATGAAAAAAATACTCCTCCATAAGCTTGACTTTGATGTATGCTAGTTTTCCATCATGGTTATTTTTGTAAGCTTTACTTATTTTATAAGAATTGAAAACATTTTATACACATTTTATTTGTGAATATTTCTTTTTTATATGCCGCTTGTCTTGGAATGGATGCCTCGAGTCTATTGTGCTTGTTGGGAACACATAACACGTGAAATTTGACAACGAATGCTAATGATGGAAAACAGTGTATGCCAAAAACTAAGAAAATTGTTTTTTTTTTGTGAAAAAAAAATGGAATCATCGAATAATCAATATGATTCTATTCAATGTATATGTTCTAACATCAACATAAGTCATTTTTAATTTTTGATATGAATAAATTTATTACCTAAAATTAAGTGACACTTTATTATAGGGATGATCGCGATGATATGATGAACCTATACAGTATCTTTAGTCAGTGCTCGTCATGTTGTATGCAAATGTACGAAATACTTATAGTAATTTGTATAATGTTCTGTGAGCACGATTTCAAAGTGAAGCGATATCGAACTTTCTCGAATTCATGTTCCGTTCGGCGGTTGCAATGAAATTATTTTTTCATCGAAGTGATTTTATGTCTGCTCCTTCTATCACCCAATTTGTCGTTCCGATGGAAAAGTCGTAGTTGCACTTCCTTGTCGAGCGTTGTACAAATAATGTTGCTAATTATTATAGTAAATTCGCTGCTTTTAAGCGGTCTATATATGGTTATAATTTTTTGGGCCGGGGTATTCCCTAGGTCGTGTTTTATTGATGATATTTCTGTATTGGTTCTGTAACAGGTAGAGGTCTCGTGAGAGCAGGATAACACAATATATAAACACACGTACACATACATGCAACCAACAACAAACTAAAACATTGTCGGAATAATAATTCAGTAGGTTAAAAGTGGATTGAAAATACTGGTAGAGGATGAGCGAAATAATATTTTGGGTAGTCAGTATCTAACAGATCTCGTTAGCAGTAACATACGATAAGTGAAGCTATTCCTTCACATTCGTGCTTCATTACAGAAATGGAATACTGCTTGACAAGCAGGGTAATTTAGATGTCCAGTGAAGTTGTATTTATTGCATCATTTTGGTTCCATCTAAAGTTTCTTTTACCATTCGGAGACAATGCTGTCGGAATAAATAAGTTGGGAAAGCAATTGAATGTTTGGACAGAGATATCAAGTGAATTGTAATCACTGTTGAGATTATCATCAAATTGAGCATAAGGGAGGATTATATCCAGGTTTGACATTATGTGGGGTTATTTTCATACAGACTGGTAATGAAGTATATGGTATTGTTGAATAGCAGTTTCATTCCACTTTAAACCTATCAAACTATTATAGAATAATTAGTTGCAATAGTGGTTTCATACATTCCAGTTGAAAACTACAGTTGCCTTAGCGCTATCGGATGCGAGTTTTTTCGAAGCCTTGAGGCGCGACGTTTTAATAAAGGGCGGCAGCCGCTCTTCTCTGTTGAAGGACAGTCGCCCTTACACCGCGTCCCTGGGCATCGTAGTGTCGAATCCATATTAGTGTTTCGGAAAAGAGAACTACATCAAACCAAGAATCTGACCATTTATCGAGTAACTATTATCTAAAATTTATAAATAGATCAAAACAAAATCGCTATAGGTTTAAAGGATCCCCAGACCCACGCGATGTATTCTCGCGAAATTTGCTGCAAATATTTGAGGGATTTTTCAAATCAAAGCGAAAAGATCGCAGTGGATGACAGTAAACGGTGTGAGAGTGTCGCTTTTAAACCAAATTAAAATATGAACTCTTCAGATTAAGAAGACGTAATTCCATTTCTCGCTTTGGGGGAGGACATACGAAGTAGGTATGTATTTCTACGAAATATACGTCTTAGATAATCTAGATCCATTATAAGCCTTTACTAACTTCGAAAATGATTCAAGACGTGCAATGAATCTGGCATTTTATACACGAGAAAGAATTGTTGAGTACTTCAACTCATACTATTTTTGGTCAAGATCAGCTTAGCTATGCCAATCATAAATAATATAACATATTATAATACACCTATATCATCGCAAATTTTGTCTTTGTTACGAACATTTTTATAGACCTCGTTACTTAAGTGGTAAAGAATTGGAAATTGTTTAATTATTTCGAGAAGTTTTTCAGTATTTGCCATTGCGACACCGAATAAAAACCTTACAAGCAGCGAATTAAAATTTAGACGCTGTACTGTCGCACATCTCATCGCGAAACTGACGCACTGGTCTGTTCTTGTTTATTTACTTCTACGAGAGTAGTCTCTGAGCGACATTATCATCGCGAATTAATCGCAGTCGCCGCGAAATATTCGCATCGGTCTGGGGGATCCTTAATAATAGTGCAGTACTGTGTAGTGGGATATGATACCAGATCTTAGTAATATTGGTGCCATTAAATGTAATTCGCAAAGTTTCGAGAAACTGGTGGAACCAATCTTTTTGGGACAGGGTAAGTTCATTGTTTCTAAAACACTTGAGTAGAATGGAGTTCCATGATTTCAGAACTATCGATAGTACTGTACTTGCTTGAGTGGAGTGGATATTTCAACTTTTTATAAAGTGAAGGAAAGCACAAGTTCTTTGTGAACATGCTTTTTGCCTGCAAACGTCTCTATACGGGATTTGGTATTTCAAAAATATCCGTGAATAATGAACTGGTTTGTCTTTGAAAGTGCGAACATGGATTGGACAATACGGTACATTGAATGAATGGTATGTTTATAGTATTATTTAGGCTTTTAAAAAAAACAAATATAGGTTAGCTAGACATAAACTGTGTTGTTATAACGTATTAAGTGTCAATCAGTCGTGCTCAATACACAACATGACTACTTCTATTTATCACGATTGTAAACGTTCATTTTTTTGTTTTTGTATATACTTTTTGTCATTGCAGGAAGTGAAGTTTTTTCCATTTACATAGCGCTTAGGTTGAAGGAAGGACAATACATAGCTTTTTTTTGACTGTGGATAAAAGCCAACTGTCATCCATATTTATCTGGAAAATAGAATCATTTACGGCCAGTAAATATTTATGGTCGTTATTTTTTGCATTGGAATTATTTTATGACAGATACTATCACACGTCAGGTCAGGATCATGTTTTTGTGATATATTTTGCATGCCAAAAGAACGGAGTTTTAACAAATTGCAGAAAACGTATTGTATTGTTCTCTCGTCAAACAGTGTGTAACATTACACAATAAAGTTCTGCTTCAGTAGAGCGTTCTATCATGAATGTAGAGCCCTGGTCAAAGATCAGAGGACCACAGTATTGTTATCTGATTGTAAATATTTCTTAAGTGAATCACTTAACCTTAAGTGGTAATGACGGATATATCCGCCAATATATTTTTTATCCAGGTTGATCATGACGGATATATTCGCTAAGAATATTTTATTGGGGGCCGTCCATGGCTATCACGAATATGCTCGCCTGCGATGCTTCCACTGTAAATATAACCAATAAGGAACAATCACGTGTGTTTGTGATGCCATCAACACCGCATGTTGTTGTCTGCCGCCATTTGATTTCGGTGTAAGCTAGTAGTCAGTACTGTGTGGGTTTCAATAAACCGGCTGTGTGTTGCTTGATTGTTTGTGTTCAATTACGTTTAATAATGTCTAGTTCTGATGATGAAATGACTATAGATAGTTCCAGTGATGACGGGAATCAATGCACTAGTTCTGACGTATCAGATAACGATTCCAGTTTTGACGAAGATTTTGAAGCGAGCGATACCGAAAGTGAGCATGAACCTAATCTTGATACAAGTTTTGAAATGCCCTGGACAGAAAATGGGATTCCTAGGCCAGCGTTCCCTTTTACGTCAAACAGTGGTGTTCAAGTGAACAATTCAAAGGATATAGTGCAAATCTTTGAATATTTTTCGATGATGACCTAATAGATATAATAGTCAGAGAAACAAACAGATACGCATCGCAGTATATTTCTTCGAATCAAGATAAGCTCAAGCCAAATTCCCGAGCTAAAAAATGGTTTGATACAGATAGTAATGAAATTAGGACCCTTCTCGGGTTGCTAATATTACAAAGTATCTGTCCTAAGCCTGAATATAAAATGTACTTTTCACGACGAGAGAGCATCGAGACTCCTTTTTCTTTAAAGTTATTGGTGCGAGACGATTTCATTTGTTGCTAAAGTTTTTACACTTTGTAGATAATTCTACCATAAATCCGCATACAAAAAGCCGAAAATTGATTAAAGTTTTACCAGTTTTGGATTTGCTGAAAGAAAAATATATGTCAGCCTATGTACCAGAGCAAAACATATCCATAGATGAGTCCTTGATAGGATGGAAAGGCAGACTTGCTTGGAAACAGTACATACCCTCAAAAAGGAAACGATTTGGCATGAAAGTTTTTGCCTTATGTGAAAGTAGCAGTGGCTACATGTACAACTTTTTAGTTTATACTGGGGCAGATACCGCATACAATGCTTTGTATGAAAATGAACCACTTACTTCGAGGGTAGTGTTGACATTGATTCATCCTCTTTTAGATAAGGGATACTGCCTATTTTTAGATAATTATTATACAAGCATAGACCTGCTCGACAAACTAGTAAAAAGAAGGACAGATGCTGTTGGTACAATGAGAATAAATAGAAAAGGAATACCACAGGCAATAAAAGTAAAATTACAGCGAGGTGAAACCGTAGCACGTTTCAGAAGAAAGCTCATGATTCAGAAATGGCGCGACAAGAAAGACGTCCTTATGATAAGCACAATTCACGATGACAGCATGAAAAAAATTGCAGCAAGAAGTAAGGAAATTGAAAAGCCAGCTTGCGTAATCGACTACAATGCCAGCATGGGTGGTGTCGATTTATCTGACAATTACCTCCACTTTTATGGAATTGCTCGTACTAGAGTTAAAAAGTACTACATGAAGATGTTTTTTCCATTTTTTAAGTGTCACTACATTGAATGCCTTTCAAATTTATAAGAAGATTGGCTGAAAAACTAAAAAGAATGAACTTCTTACTGGAGCTGGGTGAGAAGGTAGTAGAAAAATACAGCAAACCCTTACAAATGAAGAAAAGAAGGTCTAGAACGCCAATGCCCACAAGACTGATTGAAAGACATTTTCCATCGATAATAGCACCAACAACAAAAGCAAAACCGACAAAAAGGTAACTCTGCCAAAAACTTATCACTCTACGTTTGTTTAATTGCGTTTTTCTTTACTGCAGATGCGTTGTATGTGCTGAACAAAAGAAGCGAAAAGAGAGTCGTTATTGGTGCTTAGAGTGTCGTACTGGTCTCTGTCATGCACCTTGTTTTGGGATATACCATACAAAAGAATAATATTTTCTATAAGTTTTTGGCTGTATTTTCTTTTTGAATAAATAAGCTTTAAGTAATTTTAGGTGCATTAATTGTTTAAAAAAAGTACTTGTCATGGTGGCTTTCCCGTATATGTACGCACTTAATTTCCAGTAACCCAATTCACGTGGCTTTGACGAATATGTACGCCTGCACTTCAATTGTCAGTGGCATAGACGAATATGTACGCAAGCGGTAAAACGACGTGCCACCTGAAAAGGCATCGCGGGAAGCAGCTACAGCCACTTAAGGGGTTAAATAAACTCTCAAAATATCACAAAAGTGAAAATATGATATACGCATATTTCTGTAATAATCTTTATTTTAAAATATAAAGGATATATAAGGCATATTAACATGGAATAACAATTTTCGTTTTGTCCATCTCGAGATATTTCACAATATGCAGTCAGGGCGCATTAATGCTGTCTTGATAAACAACACCTCCTAGATAGAGAAGATAGTTTCTAGGCTTTCGTTCGTTGTCCAGAGACGATTGACCAAGCCTAGACCATGCTGATAAATAGCCAAAAGCACAAAATAGATATTCATGTTTGGTTGATCAGACAGACGAAATCATTATGTTTAGTAATGTGCAATCAATTGCAGCTAATGACCCCAGTCGTCGATGCTGCTGAAACAAAACAAAAAACAGTGAAGATTATATTAATATAAACTGCATGTGAATATAGCTCCAAAAGATAGCTCCACAATCGTACGCGGTGCTAGAAAACAGCGGACCGAATAAATAATCGATACTATGTTATCGGCGTGCGATACGCCGTGCTCTCATAGGAGCCCGCGGCCTGAATACGAGGGGGGCGCGGTATATGTATGCGTCTGAGTATTATGCTGTTGCGCTATTGCATTAAGTGATTCTGCAGAGTTCGTACGTACGTATCTAAAGCTATTCGTACACCACAACTCAAAACAAAATGTGAAAAAATGTTTTTTTACGAGAATTTTCACTAGTACGTTAAGTAGTTTTTCAGAGATCAAAGTATACATCTTGAGCTATTATAATCAATAAATTAATGACAAATACTCCCAGGGGTACTATTCTTGTTCTCACCGGTACCTACCGATTACCAACAACCAAACACTACATGCCTAGATGCAACGAGCTCGCGGAAAGTATTACAATATATCTACTAATAGATTTGTCATATCGACAGCTTGGATTATATATAATACTGTAGCAGATTTATTATGCTATAAGTAAATATATGCTTGAAAATACACAGACTATTGAGGTTGTATGGTTTCAACTTGTGGTTAATGGGCTGAAATTGCAATGTACTGATATGGCAGAATTTGAGAGCTGGTCTCGTATGTGCAGTCGTTTAAGGTAACTTTAGAGCATCATTGCAGAGTTAAGTGGCATATATACCTAACGAATATATAACATAATCGCATATATACGTAGCGCGTACTATTCAAAAGATGAGGTTTATATCTCACAACAAACGGTGGGAAGTCCAAGCCCTAATACCTATTAGGGTCTGTGGGTGTATCTACATACGCCTATTACACAATCAGAATCGATTATCTACGACCGGGCGGTAAATTGTACTTTGTGTATAACGTTAAACCCAAGTACTCCACTTGCAGACAAGCACCATATTCATTGTTAGGGCGTGCCACAAGTTCCGTTGACACGACCACTCAATTTTTAATTTTCAAAACCTTAACGCCAAAATGCATAAATAACTATTAGTGCCTTTTGATCTACCTTTTAAATACAATTTTGGTAACTAGAAACCATTGGTACTAACTGAAGTGTAAAAAAAGCATGTCAAGCTGCTTTCTTTGGAAATGGGGTGTAGAAATGTTTGTATCTGATTTTTGATGATTGATTATAATAGCTCTAGATATGTACTTTGAACCCCGAAAAACTCATTAACGCGCTAGGGAAAATTTTCTTGAAAAAAATATTTTCCGAGATTTTAGCAAGGAGCGCGCACCGTACATGACAGACTTATTTGTTTTGAGTTGGGGTGTACGAACACCTGTAGATTCGTACTTACGAACTCTGTAAAACCACTGAATGTAATAGCGCAGCAGCATAAGATTCATACGCCTACATAGCATACGTATAATTATCGCGCTGACCTCGTATGCACGCCATGTGCTTCTGCGAGTAAGGCACGCCCATAACATTGTATGCGTTATTTATTCGGTCGGCTGCATTCTAGCGGTGCGTACGATTGTAGAAGAGCCAGCTTTTGAAACCTACCTTCACATGCATAATTATAAATACCTACAAAGGTTGTTGCCATTTGCACCATGTTTTATTTATAGATCATATATTTTTGCACTTGCATATCTGTGGCATAAGTGTACCTATTTGGTATTACTATAATCGGATATTCAACAATATGTTTTATCCTTCAACATTTATTTGGTGATTTGGACAAAGTCGTGGAAAGTCGGAGAATGCTATAGGCATGTGGGTCCCGTGGCCGGCCTGATGAGGGGGCTCCAAATTCTCAACGGTCAAAAAGAAGTCTGAGCATCTCCTGCTGCTCAATTTGCCCCAAAGCTAAGGTAGGGCCCCTTCAGTCACAAGCTTGCTGGTGTATCCAATGGCGCCTACCAAGGGTGGTAACGATCGATCAAGCACGTTAAGTGAGTGTATTTATGAATTTTATTGTATTGCATTTCACTACATTTTTCAGGGCCTCTAGGGAGGGCAAACGCCCCCCATTTCCTCTGGCGACGCCCTTGTAGTTTGAGACGGCCCTGGAAGCAGAGTATCAATAATGTTGCCTTATTGACAACATACATACTTCAAAAGGATTGCCTGCATTAGGTATTGCACCAAAGTTTGTAAGAAAAATATACATATAGTGTTTTAACACTTTAGAAGCAGTATGGGTAACCTGCAGTTGGTTTCATTAAAGGTACCCGACCTGTCAAAAGCGGCAGTAAGTTAAGTAAAATTCAGAATTTATGATTCATAGGAATCATACTGGGATTATTTTATTTGATAAGAATAGATCGAATATCGAATGTCCATCTCTATTCGCGGTGAACTTTACAGCTTTTAGTCCTTGCTATTTCTGTTCTGTGCTTTTTTTTGTGTTCGATGCTTAGTTCATTTCCTGTTGTTCTGTGTTTCATGTCAAATGTCTAACAAACAAACGCGTGGGAATTTTGAACCTTTTCTCACAGACATGTTTTTGTTGCCTCAGAGCTTTTACTAATTGTTTTGGATAATGCAAGTACAAAAAATGTAAGAAAAAACTGTGACAACCATTGAAAATTCATTAGATTGGAAGAACGATGGCATTTGAAAGTGAAGAAAGAAATGTAAACGGTCACAATATGTTGAAAAAACAATGGGGCAGGTTGATATCATGTTTACCCCAGCTAAGTTCAATTGGTATAGGATACTCTTACTAAAGAAAAACCTTTTTTCAAACCATTTGCTTTCATATAGATCTGGTCCATTCTACATTGACCTTAGGACGATCAGATGAATGTGATGTGGTCATCTACAAATCCAAGTTTCTCCCAAATCAACTGCTTTTCATAAGTAAAAAGCATTTTATTATTGAAAGAGATCCTGAAGATGCTGCAATAACATATATCACAGATCTGAGCAAGAATGGAACATATTTGAATAATATTTTGATTGGTAGGAATAAGAGAGTCATACTACAGAGTAATGACTGTATTGCTATAGGAGAAAGATTGAAGGGTAACTATACTATTTAGCGTTGTTATATATTAATAATTTAAATCTATAACAAAATATTAAGCACAAGATCAACAATATTCTGAGGGTGTTCATGGTACTATAAAGGCATGCAATGTGTGTCTATTTCAGCAGAATGTACATCAAGCAACTTTTTGCAGCCCTTTTGTAGAGTAAAGGAACTTACTACATAAAGTGGAGGTGTCATTAGACTCACACATTATTCTTTAAAAAAATTAATTTGTTTCCCTAATGGTCATTTATAATCGACCATAGTTAGGCAACCTCATATTAATTTGTTTTGATGGCTGTGCCCGAGTCTCTGATAATCAGAAATTCACAGCATGTTGACAGGTCAATATAACACAAATGTATATGCTAGTATTAGTTTAATAATAATAAAACCTTTATTATTTGTAGGGAGGTGAAGTTTAGGCACTTGCACTTAACCCCCCCTCTATATGTGTAAATAAATCAAGTCCTTTTTCATTCCTCAGATATATATTTCTTTTAGTATACATATTTAAATCCATGAATTATGTTGTTGACGAGAATTACCTACCAGAAGCATATAAAAATAAATATGAACTTTCACACTTCTTGGGGAAAGGAGCATGTGGTGAAGTAAGATTAGCATATGATAAGGTAAGGGTTGTTTAACATCTCTAAGCATTTATGTGCGTACATTTTACAGCATTTTGGTTTATTTCGATCAATCCTTCTCTGCTTATAAGTTTCATTCCTGGTTTTAATATAACTTCAAAATATACATCGACTTTTTGATGCACTTCAACATACCTCAGTTTTGTTCTCTCGTAATCTGGGGTATAGATTACAATTCTGATGTTAGTTTTGCCACTGAGATCGATGTTCCACTCCCCAGTTTTCCACTCTATTCCTTGAGAGTTTTTGATGTCCATATTTGGAATGACTGTTTCAAGTTACCTAATTGCTACACTGAACAAACATGAAAATTTATATCACAAAATTTTGGAATCTGAGGGCATATATTCTTCATATCTATACTCTCAGCTAGAATATTTGCGTGTCTAGGTCCAGAAATCCTCATTTATCTACATTAAATACTCTAGGTAACTTTTATTTTCAGTATACCTGTCAAAAGTATGCGTTGAAAAAAATTACAAAAGGCAGAGATACAGCATCTCAATTGCACAACATTAACCACCCAAATAGAATTTATATGGAGATCAGCATTCTTTGGAATCTCTCACATGTAAGGCATTCAAATTATTTCTGTTATATAATTGAATTGTCACTTTCTGATAAATGTTGTTCGAATATTGCTAGTATATTTACTCTTAGATGAAACAAAGTCATTTATGCTATAGACTATTCAAACCTCATTTACTCCGCATCAAGACAAACATGGGTACTCAATCACCGCTTATGCATGCTTGTTGCTGCCTGCCCAGACATTCATGGATCTATATCTATCTAGAGGGTGTTTCAGTTTATTGTTGCATAACTTTAAGATTCGATAGAACTTTTAAAATTAATGCATAAAGTCTATATAAACATGGGTCGAAAAATGCGTGGCTTCCGAAATACAGGGTGTTTAAATTTACTTTCTTTTTTTTTAAATATTTCGAACAATATTTGATGTATAAGTGTGAAAATTGGTATACAAGGGTTTTTTGGTACGACAAAACGAACCATGGGCATAGTTTTACTGTAGCCGCTAGAGGGCGCTCTCTACTGTACCTGTAGTGTATTAAAATGACCGGAAATTTTTTTCTTAGTGCAATTTTTTGCTTTTTGAATAAAAAAAACTGATTCTTCGCACTTTTCAACATAAAAAAGCTCTCTTGTGAATTTTCGTTATAGTTAGCTGTTTTTGAGATTTTTAAGGTTCGATGCATTTTCAATTATTTATGATAAAATAACGTTAAAAAGTCAGTATCTCGATAATTTTTAGAAATAGGCTGTGCCTGCAAATATTTTTGAAATTGAAAGCAGAATAAGGTTAAACGTCAATTAGTTGACAGTTAGTTTTGTTGTCTATTGAAACCTGAAACTTTTTTTGGAATTGTGAATGCACGAAATTTAGTTTCTTTTACCTGTTTTTGTTTGTAAGTTTTATAAAAATGCCATTTTTATTCTCCAATCAAGAGTTAGCGGATATTCATTTTGTGTATGGCTTTGTAAATGGAAACGTAGCAGAAGCAGCCAGAGAATACGCACGAAGATTTCCAAACAGACGACATCCAACTCGCTCAGTATTTGTAAGAGTGCATCGCCAAACAATTGAAAATGGTTTTGGAAATCTCCAAAGGGATCAAAACATAAATGTTCGTCAGCGCAGATTTACCCGTATGATTCTGCGTGAGTTTGATAAAAATCCGACCACAAGTGTTAGGAGAGTTTCTGGTGCCTTGGGAATTTCAGCAAGCCATGTTCACCGTATTCTTAGAAATGACCATAGACGTCCTTACCATTTGCAACCTGTGCAAGGACTACAGCCAGGGGACGGAGAACGAAGAATTACATTTTGTCGGTGGATTCTTGATAGAACTGATAATAACAGGGAGTTTTTAAGTAACGTTTTATGGACCGATGAGTCATGCTTCACTAGACGTGGAGTGGTAAATTTTCATAATCAACATATTTGGTCGCATGAAAATCGGCATGCAGTTCGGGACAGAAATTTTCAGCATGCATTTAGTGTGAACGTGTGGATTGGTATCTACCGTAATCGACTATTTGGACCCTACCTTTTGCCTGCAAGGTTAAATGCTGCGACCCTCTTGGAATTTTTAAAGGCTGAACATGCAAATATGTGGGATGATGTTATGTTAGATTTAAGAAGATTGGCCTGGTTTCAGCTTGATGGTTGTCCAGCTCATTATTCGAGAATAGTTAGAAACTGGCTGGACCAAAATTATCCAGAAAGATGGATCGGCCGTGGAGGACCAGTCGCCTGGCCTCCACGATCGCCTGGCCTCCACGATCCCCTGACCTAAATTCATTAGATTTCTTTGTGTGGGGATTTCTAAAAGAAAAAGTGTACCAGACTCCCGTAACCACAAGAGATATGCTAATAGACAGAATCAGGAATGCATGTGATGAAATAAGGCCTTATTTGAATAATGCTATACCACGTTCGATCATTCGTAGATTTGCATTGTGTATTGAACAATTGGGTTTACATTTCGAGCAACTACTTTAGATTTTGTATGTTTGTCCTAACTATCCAATAGCATTTTAGTTGTAAATAATTAATTTAATTTGTTAAAAATAATATTGAAAAATTAAACAAATTAATATTTTTTTTGTGTTTATTTGGAGTTAGGAATTATTGCTGTGTTTAAAAACACAATCTAAACGATCATCTTAATTACTTGTAATGCCCAAATCGAAAATGTAAAAAAAATATTATTTTTCCATAAATAATTAAAAATGCATCGAACCTTAAAAATCGAAATATCTCAAAAACGGCTAACTATAACGAAAACTCACAGGAGAGCTTTTTTATGCAGAAAAGTGCGAAGAATCAGTTTTTTTATTCAAAAAGCAAAAAATTGCACTAAGAAAAAATTTTCGGTCATTTTAATACACTACAGGTACAGTAGAGAGCGCCCTCTAGCGGCTACAGTAAAACTATGCCCATGGTTCGTTTTGTCGGTCCAAAAAACCCTTGTATACCAATTTTCACTATTATACATCAAATATTGTTCGAAATATTTAAAAAAAACTATTTTAAAAAGTAAATTTAAACACCCTGTATTTCGGAAGCCACGCATTTTTCGACCCATGTTTATATAAACTTTATGCATTCATTTTAAAAGTTCTATCGAATCTTAAAGTTATGCAACAATAAACTGAAACACCCTGTATATAAAAGTAGACTTTAATAGAAACATAATTTTTTATGATTCAAAAACTATTTCCTGTTGAAGAATTTGTATTTTAAGCCACATGAGGCTAATAAAACTGAAATATAAAAATTTCTTTTTCAGCCTCTGGTAGTAGGTATGGACAGTATGGTGGAGACTGAAGAAGATATATTTATAGTCTTAGAATATGTTAGAGGGGGAGAGTTAAGCAAAAGACTGTCAAGCCACTCGAATTTGAGTGAGGCAAATTCAAAGTTCCTATTTTACCAGATAGTTCTTGCCATTCAGTATTTACACAAAAGTGGTGTTACCCATAGGGATGTTAAGGTAAGAGTAAGATTTGTATGAACTAGCACAGAACTCATCCAGAATTTTCTGGTACAGTTTAGAACTAGTTCCAAACTGGTGCGTTGAAAATTACACTGCTTGTTATCGTAAAAATAGCTTTGATTGAAGTAAAATTTACGATTATCAAGTTTCGGTAAGCTAGACGTGGAATTTGAGATAGTAATTTGTTTTTTGACATAATGTAAATCTGTGCGGAAATATTTACATCCTGTGATGATTTTTTAGATCCCATTACTACAAATTTCAAATATTTTAAATCTGTTTTAAACAATTGGGAATATGAGCTGTCATATTTCAACATGATATGAGAAGGTTAAAAAATGGTATGAAGTTTTTCTTTATTAGAGCTGGAATAATTCATCATTTTGTCTTTGGAGGAAGCATGCTCTGATACACTATCTGAGGAGGAAATTAATGGGAATGTTAATTTATTTATTTTACTAATAACACCATTGAAACAAATTCATAAAACTTACCAACACTTGACTATGTAATTTTCATTTTTGATTCTTTGAATTCCTATAATCAGCTCACATTTCTTAAATATTTGTAATAAAGGGCACAATCAGCAGTTAAGATTTAGGTCTGATATATTATGAGAAGATTGAAAAGTTAGAAAAGGCACAAAACGGTAGTCGCAAAATCGACGTTCTCAGCTATTAATAGCTCATTGAGCCTGCACACCAGGAAAAACAACGGCAACGCTGTAAAAACGATACCGAAACTTGTCGCCAGAAGTACCAGCGGTGCTTTGACAGGGTTGCCATGTTCGGGGATTTTGCTCCTAATTTGGGAGATTTTTACTTGGAGCTTTTCTTGGGGCTGTAATGTTCTGCTCTATGAACTGAACTATCATTTTCCATTCACTAACAGTGATTTGGGGCATATTTTTCGAAATGTTCTCTGCCTCCCCTTTAAACTCAGCGCCTCCAGTGTTGCCAGATCGAACGCTACGTTGCTAGCCTTATCACTTGATTTACAGATCCTGTAAGCTCCATAGTTGGAACAGTAATTTCGATTTTCGCATGCTCTAGTTCAGAACTAGCTGTGAAAGCCTACTTTCTCATTTTCTCCCTAAACTTGGCCCTTAATTCTTTAGAATTTCTCTATAGTCATATTGTTAATAAGATGTAGTACGCAACCATCGAACTGATAGTAGAGTATAAGCATGATCTCAATTTTCATTTTTTCTTCAGCCTGGCAATGTACTGTTGGCATCCGATGACCCCTACACGTTGATAAAATTGACAGATTTCGGTTTGAGTAGCGTCACGGAAGGCTACGATCTCATGAAAACGATGTGCGGTACTTGGCACTACATTGCTCCAGAGATTATCGACCAAAATATTATTGAGTATGACAAGCAAGTAGACGTATGGAGCATGGGAGTTGTTTTGTACTATATGCTGTCAAAAACTCTTCCGTTCTAGTAGGTATTTGTTGTTAGTACTCCATGTTTTCTAGCCGCTAAATGAAACCCGGCAGGGGTATTAAGTATCTTGAAGTGTGTCATTATGTCAGTTTATATAGGTTTTTGTGACATTATACAGGGTGACAGGTAAAATAGGTGTAAAACATTTTAGGAGGTGACAGTACAGCCCCTTTGCTATCGAAATTAGTATATAATAAGATACCCTATATTCAAAGGTTGAAAAGTTATCGAAGATTTAAGATTTTTTTAAAAACAATCCATATTTCAGAGTAAAAAAGTCGAGAGAGAAAAAAGTTGGCGATTAAACATTTGTTTTTTGTGGTTTTGGGTTATTATTTCAATAAGTAACTATTATAAATTAAAAAAGATTCGAAAACAATACCAAACAACGTATTTATTTCCATTCAAAAATGTTTAACTAAGAAAAACAAATAATGTTTTACAGTAAGTAAGGTGTTTTACGAAAAAATCAGTATTCAAAAAAACGTACAAACAATTTAAATAATATACTTGATTCATAAGGAATCCAAATTGGTATGATAAGTGCACAAAAACTGTGTGAAACTAAACATAATGTATTGTAATACAACAATAGGGAGTAAATTTACCAATGGCTTGTCTTCTATTTTCACAACGCTCTGATTGATAAGAAAGTGTTTTTGTGAAAATAATGTAACTGTAAGCTATGGGATAGTTATCATTTTAAGCTACGGTTAAGTTACACGATAAGATTATTTACACAGTTGTAATTGTACTACAGAATAATAAAAACTGACTAAAAGTTACTACAATTGGTAAGTAAAATACAATAATGAAATGAAGGTAAAATTCATTGCAATTGTTGGTCGAACTGACGCCCGCCGTTTCTTATGCAAGCCCGTAGTCTTTTTCTCAAGTTGGTACGCGTGATGCGGCCAGTTAGTTGTCCTCTGGTAGTGTCAGCAGCAGCAATAATTCTTTCTTTCAACTGTGCAAGAGTGTCTATGGGCTCAGCGTACACCAGTGACTTCATGTACCCCCATAAATAATAGTCACACGGTGTTAAATCTGGGCTCCTCGCTGGCCAATCCAGCGACAAGGATATTTCTCGTCCAGCCACTGTCTAACACCCAGACGGAAATGCGCGGGACAGCCATCGTGTTGGTAGATCATCTGCATCCTGATATTCAGAGGCAGGTCTTCGAGATACTCCCAGAGTTCGGATCTCAAAAAGTTTTCATAGGATTCGCCATTCAGGTTGTCAGGCAAAAAAACTGGTCCAATTAGATACGTATGAATGATTCCCATCCACACGTTTGCCGAAAATCTTTGATGGGCTCTTGGCTTTGCCATGTGGGGATTTGCCTCTCGTGGGGCCCAATAATGTAAGTTGTGATAATTTGTTGTCCCCTCTCTGTCAAACTTAGACTCGTCGGTCCATAATATTTTAGTTAAATAGTCGTTTTCTTCTTGATCCCGATGAAGCATGTATCGACAAAAATCAATTCTTCTTGCGGGATCTCCTTCTTCTAATACTTGAACCGGTGTGTAATGGAAAGGGTAAAGTCTCGCCGAATGCAAAACGAACCAAACTTTCCACTGAGTTAAACCAAGCTGCTTTGCTATAACTCGTGTATACGTCGTCGAGTCTCTGCCGTAGCATTCCAGTATTGCCTCCCGATCTTCGTCGTCAAACAACCGAGGTCTACCAGCATCATGACGTCTCTCATGAACCTGTCCACTTTCCTTGACGCGTTGGTACACAGAAGCAAATACTCGATGACTCGGTATTCGCCGATTCGGAAAACGGTTTTCTTATTCTCGCCTGGCTTCAACGGAATTTCCATCACTTAAACCATAACAAAACAGAATATCAGCGTATTCTTCGTTACGGTAACTCGCCATTATTAAAACTGATCAAAAAAGTAAAAGTACGTCCTACCGCGTTAAAGGTTAATATTCTACTAACTAACCTAAGCGTTAGTTCCATTTCCTTGATCCGTCAGCTGTGTCAATTCATAACACACGCAGAGATTGCTTCCGAGGAGCGACGACAGATTCCGAATACTTAAACCCGAATAACGGCACAGGGCACAAAAAATAACAAAAAGGGTCGAACCATGAAAGGCTCGGTTTACCTGCTCAGTACAATGAAATGCGCTTAGCCGTCCTTTCTAGCAAAGTAATATTGTTTTGTTAAATGGTTTACTTACTGATATGTTATTATACCATTTTAAAAACCTAATGAAACGAGGAAGTTTTTGCAGTTATTTGTACATTTTCTGTATTATGATTTTTTTGAAAAAAAGACTTCTTAATGTGAAAGTTGACAATAAAAATTTTCATTCAACATTTAAATGAAAATAAATACGTTTTCAGTAGTGTTTTCATATGTTTTTTAATTTATGAGAATTATTTATTTAAATAATAACCTGAAACCACCAAAAAAGAATAATCACCAACTTTTTTTTATCTCAACTATTTTACTCTGTAATCTGGGTTGTTTTTTAAAAAAAATTAAATCTTCCATAACTTTTTAACCTTTGGATATAGGGTATATGGTATTATATACTAATTTTGATAGCAAAGGAGCTGTACTATCACCTCCTAAAATGTTTTACACCTATTTACCTGTCACCCTGTATAGGTTTTTCTGTAAGATGTCAACTTGAAACTAGCTGTTGTTTTGTCGCTGTTTGTCGTTTTGTCGTTGTTAAACACATCAGTCGGAAGTGCGTTATTTTCAGCAGTATCCGTTGTGTTGTTGCTTTGTTATGATGCTTTTGATTACAAACTAGTTTCCGTATATAAGATTCTTCTATGAAACTATAGTGCCCTAAGAAAAATTAACAACCTGTCTTCCCTTTTCTAGTGCCCAAGGCAAATTTTAGTATTAAATACAGAAGACATTTAATGGTTTTGAATGATGACAGTGTCGTTCATTTTTACTTACAACGAGGGAAAGATAAAAAAAACACTTCGTGACTTCTGTTGAATTACACCGTACCATTCAGATATTTTTCTCTAGGACAATACAACCAAAAGGCAACCGTCAGGATGCCGAGGGCTTTATCTTTTTGCGGCTAAAAACATCTGAATGCATTCCTAATGTGACATCAGCTTCAGATATGGGACAAGTTTAATAGGCAATAAATTACTAAATATAGATTAAAAAAATGTATAAACGAACAATTATATAAAATTTACATTGTAGCATTAATGCTAAATAAATTTTCAATAAACAAAAACAAAATGTGGGGGCCATTAACCCAGATACTACTACCGTCCTTTATAACTGCATTGCGATTCAAGGATTCTGTAAGGAGTTTCAGTAATTTGAGAAAAGGTATCGCCACCGTGCTCTGTCAAAGAACATTAGAACTACCACCAATTACTACAGTTTAGTCCCATACGTATCGCTTGAGCCATATATCGACATTTATACACTGTGCTTCTAAGTGTGTTTATTCTAGATATGATGGGCTCAATCACCTTGTAGTTTATCAAGAGAACCTGCAACGTTGTGGCGAATGCCATAAAAAAGTTCAGTTTCGCTGCAGAAAATGTAGTGTTCCACTACATCCTAAAACGTGTTTCGAACTGTATCACACCGAATAGCTATTCGTTTTATGTCTTGCAATATGTGTCCTTGAAATAAAATTTGTGCTATCAGCAGGTCATTTCACTACCGTCCTTTTTAAACAACACCTCGTAACCGTTAGCTAGGGATAAAAAAAGTTCATAAACTGGTTTTGGTTGTTGAAATAGAGTCAATTTACTGTACTGTCACTAAGAAATCCGCAAATATTGAGAAAAAAAAGTTTCAGTAATATCTGGGTTAATAGCTTCTAAGGCCTAAGCTGTATGTATACGATTGCCGGAAAGAAATTTTTTGGCCATTCCTCCATAGGTGGCGCTCATAGCGAGTAGGTGCGGAAAGGGACAATACACAAATTGACATTATACCGATTTTTAATGATATTATGTCTATTTTTCACATAATACCCCTGCGGTTGAGTGTTCTGCAATCTTCGACTACTAATGCTGCATCTGCATTGTTCACTCTGGTTTCATTTAACTATCAGGAAACATGGAGCTCTATCAGCATGAAAACCACGTCAGTTTAACACGGATTTTGAATTTACTGTTCCAGCTCTGATGACAAGTCTACTCTAGGCAAAATGATTATCTCAGGCACTTACAGTATGATTGGACCTGCCTGGTATGAAATTTCCGAATCTGCAAAAGATCTGATCAAGCAAATGTTAATTGTGGATCCACGAAAGAGAATTACGGTTGATGGAATTTTAAGCCATCCCTGGATAAAACAGGTAATTGTAAATGCTCTTGATTTCGTGGAAAATGTATCATCGTCAAGGTTATATATACTACAACTATTTAAAACTGTAATGACTCATACGCGTGATCAACACGTGATCAGAGCTCGATCCCGGCTTCCTTCCAGTACAGCCGTATAGCGTACGACATATGTCGTTTCTGTGGCTTTGCGGCGGTCAACAGCACAGACAGAGATGGAAATAATGGCTGATTGTTCTCCGCCGGTAGAACCAATGAAATCAAAGACGCGCCTCGACCGGCAGACTCATAGGCGTCGGCAACGCATTGGAACGTGTTTCGTTGAGCGATCGCATATTGTGTGTTTTTATAAGAATTGTTGTGTGATTGTTATTGTTGTGGTTTCTGTGGTTACTGTTTTGGTTATACTTAACCATGGGGAGTACAAATGGCACGAGTGGAAGTACTGAAAGCCAGGGAACAAGTAGACGGCTTCGTAAAGCACTGAAGAGGGACGCGAAAAAAATCGTGCTCAACGTGTTCAATTATCTGAACAGAACTATGTCGCAGGGAGATGCACTCGCGCGTTGTGAAAGTATGACAGGCGTTCCAGAGTGGACCATTCCCAGGGTGGTGCATGAAAAGAAGAAAACTGGAGCTACTACTGATCCAAAGTTTAATTTGAAGGGACGAAAGGCCGTTAAATTGGATGACGATAGCAAAATGGCGTTAAGGCGAACCGTACATTCATTCTTCTTTAGGAATGAGATACCAACCCTCAAGGCTGTACATGCAGCGATCAAGGAAAATGAAATTATACCCCAAATGAGCGTCGAGGTAATGAGGAAATCCCTGCACGAAATTAATTTTCGTTACGAAACGCGTAATCGGAAGTCAGTATTGATAGAGAGACCTGAAATAGTCGCCTGGCGTCGAAAATACCTACGCGAAATGATTGAATATAGGCGACAAAGCAGAAAAATCTATTATTTGGACGAGACATGGGTAAATGCAGGTCACACAGTTAAAAAAATCTGGATAGACAAAAACGTAGTGAGTAACCGACAAGCAAGCATTGAAGGTTTGTCAACAGGTCTTCGTGGACCGTCAGTGAAAGGTCAAAGATTGATCGTAACTCATATTGGTAGCGATAGTGGCTTTTTAGAAGACTGTGACTTGATTTTCGTCTCTAAGAAAGGAGGTGATTACCATGACGAAATGAATGCCAGCTGCTTCGAGAGCTGGTTTCAAGCGGTGCTTCAGCGAGTTGAGCCCAACTCTGTGATCGTCATGGATAATGCTTCCCCTACCATAGTCGTCGAGCCGAACGTGTACCTACTATGGGATCTCGAAAAAGTGACATGCAGCAATGGTTGCGCGAAAAAGGAATCCCGTTTGACGATTCATGTGTGAAAGCGGAATTGTATGAAAAAATTAAACAGCGCAAACCTGCGAACATTAGTTACGCGACTGATGAGATGGCCCGTCAATGTGGTGTCACTGTGCTGCGGTTACCGTCCTACCACTGTGAACTGAACCCAATAGAGCTCATCTGGGCTCAAGTGAATGGTTATATTGCGCGCCATAACACAACCTTCAAATTACCAGACGTTAAGGTTTTACTTGAGACTTTCATACAGCTAGTAACGCCCGAAGCTTGGCAGAATGCTATCCGTCATGTTGTGAAGGAAGAAACGAAAATGTGGCAGCTTGACCACCACATCGACACCATCATAGAGCCAGTTATAGTCAATTTTAACGAGGAAAGCGATAGCGACAGTTTATTACTGTCAGATGTAAGTGGAAGCGACGATGAATAAAGGTAATTTCCAAATTTTTGACTTACAATATGTTTCAAACCACTCTTTATTAAGCATGTGACAAATCTAGTTCATCCATGTTAAACATTCATACCCCGCCTATGAACAGCCGACTACTGGTAGTTAAGTGATGTTCACGTGAACATCGATGAGTCATTACAGTTTTAGATAGTTATAGTATAGTCAGTATATTTTAGGTAGCGGAATGGCAACAATGTACTGCATGATGTTTGCATGTTGCCATTTTTGCTCCTCGTGTGACTTCGAGGGTAAAAATTGTATAAGTATTATTTTTTTTCAGGATTCTCTGATGCAGTTTAGAGTAGATAGTATGTTAAGGAAAGCACTTTGCCAGCTGAAGAATTTAGATATTGACGATGAGAATACAGTATCCAGAGCGAAGAAAATTAAGCTTCGTCACGAGCAGCCTGGATAGTATTTACGGTATATTATTGTTTATTATTTTTATTCTAGGCACGTGGTTTAATTCAGTAAATGTGAGGCACCTACATTGAGATATGGTCCCAAAATTAAACCAATAATAATGTTATATTCTTGGCGTATATAAAACTTATCTTTGAGGGGAGCATACTCGTAGTTTATTACAAATTGGTGAATTGTATGCGCCATTGATTTTCTATTGTATTTAGTTATGAAACAGCAACTGTTGAGAGCAAACACTTTGCTATCTTTTTAGTTACTGTTTCAGTCTCAATTGAAGTACGAACAGACGAAGAAATATTTCATTTGGATATTTTTTCGATTGGAATATTGGGAAAGTTTCCAGGCATAACCCAGAGCTTGGTAACCTTTTTCCAGAAAGTTCATAAACCATGTAGATGCAACACAAATTTCCTGTTTTATTGCTGCCTATTTTCGTTGTTTCCAGTTACGTTTGTTATTATTTGAATGTGAAGAACTTTATTTTTGTATTTCGTACAACAAGGTCTATTAAATACCTTTGCAACTCATCTTTATCTTATTGAGGTTATTTTGTGATAGCATTACACCATTCCAGGGCAAAAAGTACAAAGTGAGAGATACTAAAGATTTCTGTCAATTATTATTAGACAGTTAAAGTCTAGACGTTGTTATTTAATGTTAATCCTCATGTCATTTTACTTCACACGCCTACTGGCGAGAACCATCTTACTCATTTCCAGTTTTTTTAAAGCAGTATTATTACCAATAGCAGTCAATGAATTTATTTGTATTTTTGATGTAAGTTTATATATTTTTTTAAAATTACGCGTAATGATACAACAAATCAAACGGCGTTCATAATTTATTATTAATACCTTTATACATGATTTGAAAATAAGTCAAATCAGTTCTATACAGTGAAACATATCACTTGATCTGTTTAAGTCTCATTGGTTGCTATGTGATATGACGACGGAAGAAAAAATAAGCGATCAATTAATCTCAATCTAACGGATAAAAGTAACGATATGAAAAAAATGCACTCCGACTTGTTCTACATGAGTTTGTCAATAAACGCTAAAATCTATACAATTTGGATATCTATAATCCGTATACATCGCCTCCTTTCCTCCAATCGGCGTTGCCTATGATTTTTCCAGCTTTTCTCAGTAATCCACAAATGATGGAACTTCCTCTGCTGACATCCCGTATCATGTGATGGCCTACAGCTTTTAAACCGTCCACGATTGGCTGTAAAATAAAAAATATCGATTGAATAAAAAATGAAAAAACTGAGCACTTAAGCATCACCTCAGAGCAAATGCCCTTGGGGCATCTAGAGGGGGAACTTCTCACGATTCAGGTATAGCAAGGTAATTTTACACTGAGATACAGCAATATACAGGGTGACACAACGAAAATGAAAAGTAGTTTTATGAGTAAACTGGAAAAGATATAAAAATTTGTTTTAGTGGCAACCTCGATATGTTACTTGTGCATATTTAAAAATTATTTTATGTATACAGGGTGTTTCATGCCATATATCTCTTTAATAGAACATCCTATATTTTATTGCAACATATTCCAAGAGAGCTTCTAAAAACAAGAAGTCTGATATCATTTAACATATGGCCAGCTTTGACGGCTTGCAGCTCCGCGATTTTTGAAGATATTTAGATAAATGTTAGTACACAAAAATTTTATCATCGATTTTAAGCTAATCTGTAAAAAGTTCTGACATTTCTTCCTATTTATACAGGGTATCTCAAAACGCAAAATGTACCTTTTCTCAACAATGTCGAATGGAACACCTTGTATATTTCTACATCGTACATAGTTTTTTTGATGATCTTCCACTTTTGCCAAGTGGTGATTACAATATGCCTGGCATCCAACTGCGTGAAAATCAAACGCTTGATACCGATGACGCGAGCGCTAAGAGTCTGATCCTTTTTAAAGGTTTGACGCTTCCTTGGAAACACTGGATTTCTCCTGGGAAACAATGACACTTCCCTGAGGATCGCTCAAAAGAGGATTTGAAGTTTTATTTCACAGTAGACAAGCTGTCATTGTTATCAGGATGATTTACTTTGCCGACCGTATATATATATACAGGGTGACTTCGAAGTTGAGTCATTTATTTTAACAGTGAGTAGATCTGATCAAAAGAAATGTTTTTTTCCTTTACCATTTTTCTGGTAAAATTAAAGTAACAAAGTTATAGCCCTTTGGAAGTTTGAGTACCGCCCTGCCTATTATATGCTCGTGTTTGGCGACAACGGATATAATCCGCCTGACCGGTTCATCGCATCGGAAACAAAAAAGCGAAAGAATTTGAAACGTTTACCACGATGTTTTTCGTCAGTCGATAAATCCTGAGTGAATAGTAGTGTGTTGCGTGGCTCAAACGAAATCAAAAATGGCACATGTTTACGAAAATGCTGAACTTGTGGACATGATTCTTATTTACGGGGGGGGCAGTCTTTACAAAATGCTCCCGGATGCATCACGGATTTATGCGAATCGGTTTCCCAATCGAGTGCAACCAACCCCTCGTGCCTTTGTTAATGTAGTCAAAGG